>MU622341.1:80781-98407 GCA_025399235.1 Backusella circina FSU 941 | reverse complement strand
ATGCTGCTAAGCAATACATATCCTGTATGGGTAGACAGCGGTATTCTCAAGGGTAAAAAAAAAAAAAAATAGCAGAAGGAAGAGAAAATAAAGCTTGGCGTAATCTATGCACCTTCATAAACTGTCCGATTAATATGTAAAGAATTAGAAACTTTAATGATTAATGAAGATATATAAAGAATATGAAGAATAGTGGTAATGTATGTACAGGTAAAGACAAGCAAGGTCGAAGGTAAATAATAATAATAAAATGCGTTGAGTCCCTAATTATAAATAAAAAGATCTGTAAAAGGAAGGTATGTGGGTACTGCCATTGTTATAAAATGATCAAGTGTAGTTAGTCCGTTTATCACGTTGTTAAAGCAAATGACAATACTAAGGTACAGGGGTGGACAATGATTCCCTTCACACCTCCAAAATCACTGTTGATACTAGGTCATTTATATCTACAAGTAAACATAAACAACACAAGTCCAGAAGCCGTCTGGAAACGGTACCCAGGGACTTAACCCAACGCAGGCCGCCTGATTTACATACTAGGAGCTCCAGGTCGAAAGCATCACAAGTCCAGATAAGGTCTGAAAACCATAGACAAGCCCCGCGATCTAAGACAAACCACAAAAGATGTCTAGGACAGAGCTCCTGTGATTCCAGATTGAGGCTGCCACCAGAGGAGAAACCAGAGCTGCAGAGATCTATAAGGACGCTTTCTTAAAAAAGTAAAGAAAGCGCCCTAAAAATATTTAAGTGTAGTTTCTAAAAGAGTATAAGTTACTTGCCTGATCTTAACAATGCATTCTTCCAAAAAAAAAAGAGAGTAAAGAGGTGAGAAAAAAAATGTTGTCAAAAATTTTATCATATAAAAAACAACTTTTGCCGACGTCATTTCATTTTCTTTTTTGGGTCTTATCAGTGGCTTTTTGGCTTTAATAACTTTCCCACCTTCATAAACGCCAATCTTCATCATAACCATGTATCAAACAAAAAAAAACCATAATTTAACGAGCTCTTTTTAATGACCTATTTTATTTCGCATAAAGGTGAGTACAAAAAAATGATAGTTTAGGACGGAGCTCTTACCATATACGGAAGGTGATCTGTCCTTAATTTTTGTATATATCAATATATGAATATATGAATGGATCTGGACACTCTGGCCAATGACAATTCATAATCTATACATTATAAAGAGACACAAAGTGATTTACCTGCTAATATTGGCTTATACACGTATTTACATAGGCCTAGATAGATGGATTATTTATTTATTAAGCAGAGAACATATTTATATCCTCTTTTTGCTTCCACTATGATCAAAACAGAGAATGCATCGTTTTACACATCCATAAGACCAACTTTAGATGAGAAAGGCGTCTTATTTTAAAAACCATATTATATTATATTTATTGGATTTGTTTAACAAGTTTTTTTTTTTTTACAAGATCCAACACTTAAGTACACCAGAGAAACTAGGAGTCTTGGGTTTTTATTCACATAGAACACAATTGACAAGTCATCCCCAGCGGTAATTATTCCAAATAATATGGAATCTAAATTGGGGTCTATAGCCGGAATCCGTGTTACCGCTCATCTACTTAACGAAGATAATCCACCATGAGTAAGGAGCCACTAGACAGAGAACTAGGAGGGAGTCTTGGTTGATTGTTGTTTATACATCAACCGTAACAGAACTGACCGGGAGAAGGTGCTCCTAATACAATCCCAAAAAAAGTGGAGAACTTACAACAGGGGGCAATGCATTGCTCGTAGCCCTCTCCATACCGTAAAAACCCATAAATGGAACACTTGCAATGGGAGGAGAGAAGAATGACTCGTAACGCCCTCAATATCATATAAACTGTAACCAGATAGCTTGCGATGGGAGATGAATATTGCTTATAGCGCCCTCTGTTGTCCAGTTATAATAACCAACTTAGCTTCCAGTCTCCACTCCAACATCCACAATAAACCTCATTTTACCAGCCAAGTGTAGTGAAATGTCTCTATTTCAACAATGTGTCCAGTCTCTAATCCATTACCAATTGTGGTGTTGTTGCTCATCATCGTTTTATTGTCAGGTGTTGTGTTGTTATTAAATGTGGTATTGTTGTTCGATGTTACATCATCCCTCTGTGGCAAACACTCCAAGGAGGGCAATCCAGATGCTGATAGTCCGGTGTTATCACACATTCTACAAGAATAGGAAGACGAAAAAGACGTTATAGTGCACAAGAGTGCTATACCATGGCTGACTCAGTCCTGTATAACTATGAACTGGATAGAGAGAAGAAAAGAGGTACAATCAAATGCAGCGATTACAGAATTCCCACTCCAAAGACTACCAACAATGAAAAATATATGGAATATGCAGAATATATGCTCTTAAACATACACGCTTTATTTCAATTTTACAATGATAACAGAGCAGAAGGTCGGTATTGTTTGTACCAAGGGCGGTAATATTCTGGAGAGAAGGTGGCCAACATGTTGTTGAATGGAGGCACCAAATACAACAATAAAAAAAAAAAAAGGAAACATACAAAGAAGAACTGCAAGAGGCGAAAGAAATCGAAGGTGGCACTCGAGAAGAAGAAAACTAAAGCGATCCCAGAACAATGGAATAGAGAGAAGGTCAAAGAGAAATGGCGAATCATATATATCAATCCTAGTTTTAAAATTGTATACTAAAATTTCTTATAGTGTACCAGAGAGGATAGATATTGGGTTCTTGCAAATTTCAAAGATTAAGAACGTGTTCTTTTGATTGTATTTGGCACAGGAATGTTTGAAAGAGATATATGAGGTTGAAAAAGAATCGATATGTGGTAACAATTCTGCTTTGGAGAGCTCTGAAAAAAAGAGAATATAATACGAAATCTCTTGTGGTCCTAGCTATTGATGAATATTGCACATCCAATGTGTGCAACCATGGCAAGCATGAAGACATGGATACCATGACTAGTGTAAAGGATTTTGGTGTTCTTTAATGCAAAAACTGCAAAATCGTTTGAAATCGAAATACAAATGCAGCAAAAAAAAAAAAAGCTGCCTACAATAGCACATTCTATTTGGCAAAAGCAAGGAAGACCCGCTATTTATAAACCACAGTCAAAATCCTTCAATCAGTGTAATAAAACGCATACTTTGGCAACGAGGTTTTAGGTTTTTGCACTTAAGTACTTTATTAAAGAGGAGTTACTTCAAAATGGATTGATTTCCCTTTTTGTAAACGCCTTTTTTTTAGTTGTGTAAACAAGACTGATGCTTAATCATGAATATATTAGAAGAGCTTTGAATTCACCCTGTAGAATATTGAAAAAAAAAACAGTAAAGAACATTCGTTTGTTACAAGGAAACAAATAAAAGGTGTCATCCAAGTAAAAAAACATGTATGTCACACACGCAAAGAGATAAAACCAAAAAAAAAAAGAGTCCTTTTGGTGATGATGAAAAGTATTTCCAGATATCAACACAGCGAAAAAGTAAAGAATCAAACTTTTGATATGCATACCACTACCATACAGACTGTAGTATTAAAAATAATGATGACCATGACCTTATTTAAATAAAATATGTAAATATATAATGAACATCCGTTATCAAGTATGACGATCACATGCAACAATCCTTGTTTTCGGATGAAAAATCAGGAACCATGACAAACCGACTTTACGTGAGAAGTTTGGACTGGAAAATAAAAAAAAAGTGACATCGCACGTGACTAGGTCTTCACCTCTTATTTAAAGTTCACTTCCTGATGTATAAGCAGAATTATGATTAAAGTCTCACAAACTTATTTCTTCTCTTTTTCTTTTCCCTCTTCTTTTTCTTGAGTTATTTATTTATTGATTTATTATGTCTACTTCGGAATATAATATCACATCTGTAGGTACTCCATATACAAAAGAGCATCGTGTCTACTTTGGTAACGTAAATATTTATCGTGGTGTAGGATATTTTATTTATACCTATTCATTTTAAAATTAGAAAAGGATGGTCAGGTCATTTCACCATTTCATGACATTCCACTCTTTGCCAACAAGAAGGATAGAATTATGAACATGGTGGTTGAGATTCCTCGTTGGTCAAATGCCAAATTCGAAGTAATATCCTTTTTAAAGAAAGAAAAGGATAAATAAATAAACATATTTAAATATATAGATCGCTACTGGTGAAGATATGAACCCAATCAAGCAAGACATCAAAAAAGGAAAAGTTAGATTTGTACGCAATTGCTTCCCTTATAAGGGCTACATTTGGAACTATGGTGCATTACCACAGGTAAGAATAAATATAGAAAGAGAGAGATAAGACCTAAATATATTATTATTAGACTTGGGAAGACCCAACTGCAATTTCACCTGATACAAATGCTCGGGGAGACAACGATCCCATTGACGTCTGTGAGATTGGTGAAGAGATCGGTTACAGAGGACAAGTGAAACAGGTGAAAGTACTCGGAGTTATGGCTCTATTAGATGAAGGCGAAACGGATTGGAAATTAATAGCCATTGATATAAATGACCCCATGGCAGAGAAATTACACGGTATGGGAATAGAGTATCATATGTGTTATGATATGCGTGCACATAGTAATTTCATGTAAATATTTCTGTGTTAGATATTGAGGATGTTGAAAAGTATTTCCCTGATCTTATTCAGGCTACTCGTCACTGGTTCAAGATATACAAGATGCCTGATGGTAAGCCTGCCAATACATTTGCCTTTGATGGTCAATGCAAGAATAGAGTAAGTCTAGTACAAATATACACATGTATGAATGCTTATTTACTGCTATTATTATTACTTTAGAAATATGCAGAAGAGGTAGTAGAGGAAACACATCTTGCATGGAAGCGACTTTTGAATGGAAAGATCCCCTGTAAAGCTGACACTCATGATATTAGTGTGTAAGTAAATCCATTTATATTAAATATAGCATATGAACTATCAATTTTGCAATATAAACTAAACCTCCTTTTTTTTGTTATAAATATATTATTATAGCGCGAATGTGACCAATGCCGACTCGCCCTATAAAAGGTCACACAAAGGCAAAACTGAAAAGGTAAGTATAAGTGTGAAATACAGAATAATCCATAATAACTAACAACAATAATATCACAATAGAATGCAAATAGAATCAATTTAAAGGATTCTATCGATGGAAGAGATGATAAGTGGTATTTTATTAAGGCAAATCTTTAGAGTCTACAAAATACAATAAAATTATACGCAGCTGTGGAAACACAAAAGTTTTTGAGTCTAACCTTCTCCTTTTCCGGCATTTTGACTCCCTTTGCTGACTTTTGATTCAAATTTTATTTTTGTGTGTTGCTTTCCCTTTTTCTTTTTTCCTCTTCTTTTTTTGTTTAGCTTCCCTCTTTTCTTTGGGCGTTTTTTTTTTTTTTAAAAGAAAGACTTTTTTTTTTATATAAAAAAAAGAAAACTTATACAAATTCTTGTTTTCGATCTGATTGGAGCATTATAAACCTCCCTTAAACCCATTCCTTTCCTTTTTGATATAATATATATTTTTAGTAATGAGCCTCAACACAGTGATTGCGTTTGCCCTCCTGTTAAAAAAGGTTGGCACAGATGATGATGATAATAGTTGTAATAATAATAATAATAATAATAATAAATAAATAAATAAATAAATAATAGATCACAAAAAAACGTGCCTTGGCAAGCAAAAAGAAGAAGAAATGTAATGATATTAATGACAGCAGTGAATCAGAAGAAGAGGAATTCAATCAGATTACTGAAATCATTGAAGAAAAGAGAAAATCGATACCTTCAACAAAGACACATTCTGTCATTTCTATTACTTCATCTATCACCCAAAAGCATCATCAAAAGAGTGTTATTAAGCCAAGTCATTCTTCAACTGACAAGTTACAGTTAAAAGTTTCAGAACTGGATTTAAAACAACAACAGGTAAAACTGGTTAATATAAACAGATGTTTAAAGAACAATAACAATTTATAATTTATTTAATATAATAGATATCACCACATGGTAAATAAGTTTTATTTATTTTCATTGTTTTCTTGCTTTTTCTATTCATTTATATGATTGTAATAGATTATTTTTATACCCAAAAAAGTTATTACCATTCTTTTTTTTTTTTTATATTTATTTATTTATATATACAATCCAATTCAAATATGATATTTACTTGCATTACAATTACTAAAACATATCTCCTTCCTTTCATCTCCTTGTTTTATAATAGATGTTGCGATTCGAGATTTTGCCTATCCAACCGATTCACCCCTACACTACGGCCAAACACCCATTATGTATAACAATACCTCAGCCATATCTTTATCACATCCAGATTTCAATGGAAGAGATGCTCGTGCACTTTTCGACTTTACACCTGAAACGGAGTATGAAATCGGACTCAAGGCAGGACAATCCATCTGGGTCCAATACCGTCAATGCCCGGTACGAACACTTGTATTTTTTACTCATAAACCTAAATGTTTTACTTACTCTCTTGTTTTGCTTTTAGGGTTGGCTTATTGCAGATGTACAGGATGAAACAGGGCTGGTGCCTGAATCATACGTGGAGTTTATTTGATGTGTACAAAGTTTATTTTTTATTTTTATATAAAAAAAGTTTTTTTTTTTCACACAAACTTGTCATTTGAGCGTCCAACCAATCAAACCATTTTCTTCATATTTAATAATCTTAATCCATTTATTTTATGAAAATAGAAATAGGAGGAACTTCATATGCATAAAATGTCATGGAGCTTATATATATTCTCTGTAAATTACCAACATAAACACGCGTACGACTGTATTTATTAGCTAATACACACAAAATAAGGAAAATAGATGTACCTTTTTATTGAAGAAAAAAAAAAAAACTAAATTTAATGTCTGTATGACAATCCAAAGGTAGCACAACAATATGCCAAAATACTAAAATAAGTTTGAAATGCTTTTTTGTTGATATTTATCTGCATTCACTCTGTTCATTCTGAATGGCAAAAAGAATTACTATTATCTGATCAGTGGTTTTCCTCTTCTCCAGGAAAGCAAGGAATAAAGAAATAAAGATCGTCTTTTTGATGGATTGATGCCCTTTTTAGCTTTCTTTTTTTTTTTTTAAAAAAAAAATACATGCTCATTACGGAGAAAACTTTCTGCTTTGGTAACTGTGCTCTTGTTTTATTGATAAACTAACTTTTCTTGGGAGGGTCTCTTTTTTTCTTTTTTTTAAAAAAAAAACTGCTTTGTCCTTTTAAAGTTGGTTCGTTATAGTTATTAGTATTTTAGTTTGTAGACAGGGTTCTCGAACCATTCTTTTGATGATAGAGTTATTTACTGTTTATTTCAAGAAATTGAGAAAAAATTACAAATTAATGAAATTATTTTGAGAACAGTTAATGTATCAAATAACAAAAAAGTAAATGAACAGGTAATGTGATAGCACGGTTCATTAATTTGAAAAACTTTTGAAATTTTTTCCCATTTTCTTGGAAAAGACAGTTTATACGATAAAACTATTCAGAATGGACCGGTGTTTGGAATTGTAAAAAAAAAAAAAAAAAAAAAAAAAAAAAAGTGTTTGGTTTTTAAAAAAAAAAAAAAAAAAAAAAAAAAAAACTGGATAGATTCCCAAATGAATATGTATTAAAGAAGAATCCATACGCTACTCTCATAAACCATATCCCTTTTGTCATTTTATCATATTCTATATAGTTAATATAAACTATCAGTGTCTTTGTTAGGTAATCTTACCACAATTTCTTCCAAACATTTATCTCATTCAAAGTCAAACTCACCAGCAAAAGCATTAATGAGACTTTTTATTCAAAAATGGATCAAGAAAAACATTGCAATAGGATTACCAAAGAATGGTATTGGTCAGGTATACTGTTTTTTTTTTTTTTAAAAAAAAAAAAAAAAAAAAAGATTAAAACAAAATAGCTATACCGATTTAAGCTTCTCTCTATCAGAAACTAAATACACATCTCTTCCATATATTTCAAGTCTCTCAACAGACCCGCACGTAACAACCATGATTTTTTTCAGATCCATATCGCTATAACGTTGAGGTAGACCCCAGTTGCACAAACCTGAAAAATCTTTTCGTGCTTCCCAGGTTGAAAAGGAATAATAGCGAGGATTTGGGCAGTCTGTTGTCATAAGACAGAGATCTTGATATCGAAAATCAAACTGGTAAGTTGAGATTGCCAAATAGGATAAATTGTGGTGTGGAATAGCAAACATGTTTGTGAAATCGTATATTTCATGCATAGATAATGATATCAACTTTGGTAAGCACGTTGTAATAAAATCGTCTAATTGTGGTGTCTTTAGGCTGATTATATTAAGCGAGAACTCTTTAATTTGGTGAAATTCTAGCCGCTTTTGTTCATCTTTGCCGTATTCAAATTTAAGAAGTACCTCTTCAATAATGACTGATTTAAGAGAGGTTGGAAATACTTTAAAGAGCTGATAGGCATTAACCTCATAGTCTTCTTCCACAGAATTATAACCTTGGTCGATACTTTGAGCGCTTACAAACCGTATCTTTATTGATTCAAGACCTACTATATCTCTTAGCTTATCTAACCTTGTTGTTGGGAGCACATACTTTAGTGTGAGTTTTTTTAGATGAATGAAGTTCTCCGTCTGTTCTAATCTTGGGAAACATGCCATATCGTTCCATATATTTACGTTTAATTCTTGGATATGATGCGTATCCATTAATCGCAAGATACTAAAATCTTCATCCGTAGAGCAATCGAATGCTAGTGATGTCAATGAAGATCCACAATTCCGTACCAGAAGCGGCATCAATTCTTTATAAGCTGAGCATTCACCAAAACCATTATTAAAATACTTCAAGTTGGTGTATTTATGAGTGATATAACGTAGCCATTTCACCATCAAGTCATCGTCACACTCATCGTCTGGTGTTATTTTCAGCCTAGATACTAATGTGGCGGGTATAATACTGGTAGGAAGAGTGGATGGCATCAAAACGATACTATCTAAATATAAGGACTCTAAAGAAGGTATATTGGCGTGCAGGGCTTCAAATGCATCAATAGTAAAATGGAGAAAACTGATTTTCAGATTCTTCAACACAGGCAGATTTTTCAATAGAAGGATAAAGTTTGTATATGGATGAATGGCCCGCCCATTTAAGGTAAGTGAAACAAGACCTGGACATAAACCATTCGTTATCAGCAATCGTGCCAACTTGAGGGCTCCTGTGTCTCCAATTATTGTTATATTGCTATTTTGTATTGCTGGGATAAAAGCACTGTCCTGCTGATTGAAAGTACCAGCCTTCAGAGACCTTGGTCCTAGTGGTGAGTTAAAATCTTCTTCCGAATCGCTTGAACTACTTGAATCGCTTGAACTACTTGAATTGCTTGAGACACTTGAATCGTCTGAATCATTTGAATCGCTTGAATCGTCTAAATCTACTTCGTCTTCATCATCAGAAACCTCGAAATCAATTGATTTTAGATTAGGAAACAAGGCAAGAAACTTGGCTATTTCAAAATTATTTCTTCTGCAGCTTTCTACTATCAACATTTCAACTTGACCCCCTAAATATGGCTTCTGTTCAATGAGTTTGATAAACTTGTTCAGCATATCACTTTCCTGTATGTGCACAGTACTGAACAAGAAACTAGTGCTTATAATGAGAGCCCACTGGCGACAAACATACATGCATTCGTGTTTCTGTATGAATGGCAGTTGTTTAAATACAATATATAGAACTTCGACAGGAAGTCTAGACATTTTATTCTCTATAATGAAAAAGAGAGAAAGGAAAGATGCCTTTTTATTAAAAAAAAAAAACAAACTTTAATTATCTTTCTATTTCCTTATTTATAAAAGAGGCGCAGCATGCTATGTTTATTGAACAATGACATTGCTGTGCGCAGAAGCATTTGTGTAATGGGCGGATATTCAAAGGTCGTAGATTACCTCCAGTTCAACTAAAAAGAAAATCAAGAGAACAAAGAGAAAAGCACCAAAAAGCAAGAACAACCATACACCTATCGCTGAGGTCAATCCAATAGAATCCAAATGTCAAAAACGAATACATGTGTCTCTCGCAAACCGATTACACGAAAAACAGATAAAAGAGTGAATTGGATACATTTTCAATGACTTTCAAAGTATAAACGTATGAAGCAAAAGAATAAAAGTAAGATTGTAGTCCAGTTACACATGCTAGAAGAACACAATCTTTTTATTTTATTTTAAGAAATAGACATTATTGACGTTTTAAAGTTATCTTTATCTGAAGCTAGATAGGCCTCTTTTCCGTAAAAAACAAAGCTCTTAACCGAACCACAAGCAACTGTTAGGAACTCTTCTTCAGCGAAAACATCCAACAATAGAGGCAAAGAACAATTACTCAAATCTGAATAGACTCTACATTGACGGTTGCTTTTGGTATAGCAGCGAGGACTCTGACAATCTTTTGTAATGAGGCATACATTTTTATAAAAGTCATGGACCAAAGATGGCACTGGAAATAGCTCAAAATCTGATAGATGGTGAGCTGGTATTGTAAATTCTCTGTCTAAATTACTAACATGAACCAAAGCCAGTGACTGTAAATAAGGTAAATAATTTGAAATGAAATCATCCAGTCTTTTTTCTTTGGCCAATCTAACATGTTCAAGGTGTAGTTTCTTGATCTGTTTCAACTTTGGCTGCTGTCTCTGATCTCCCGTATCACATTTAATTTGAGCATATCTGATAGAAACTGACTCCAGAGACTCGGGAAAAGTATTGAATAACCCCATTAATCCAATGTTCCTTCTCTTTCTATCGTAACCAACCTCTCCATAATCTACACCACCATAGCGGAATTCTTCAGGTTTTGTGTAATTTATTGTCAGTGACTTTAAGCATTTCATCCTCCCCAAGTCTTTCAGGTTGTTTTTGGGCAATACGTGGATTAATGTGAGTGCCTTAATATACTTTGGTTGGTCTGTTCTAGTCAGCGCATCAAAAACATAAGCACTCTTTGCAATATCCATTTCCAATTCGTTGATTCTGCATCCATTTTTATCCAATGATTTTATTACTTTAAGATCTAAATCCAAGATGCCATTGAGTGACAATGATGTGAGCTGGGAACCACAGTTTTGGAGTAAAAGCGGCATCTGAAACTGATAAGCGTCAGCTAATTCAAAATATTGATAAAATGTACAAAGCTTATACTTTAAGCGCCTTAAATTGGTATATTTTCTGCAAATGTATTTTAACCATCCAGGGTTAATGGCTTGAGTACGACTAAAGTCGGGTATAACATCTAGCTGGGTAATCGACGTCGCTGGTATGATGCTTTTTGGTAGAACGCAAGGTAAAAAGTCCACTTGACCAAATTTAAGAGATTCTAAAGAAGGTATATTGGCATGAATCATCTCACACCCATCCATTGTTAAATCGAAACCAAATACATTTAAATTCTTCAAGTGAGGCATATTTTTCAATGACCGAAATATATAGCTTGAGGAGCTGTACACCGTGTATGCGTGTAAAGTGAGTGTGACAAGATGTGAGCAAAAATCTCGCGCTAGTAAGAGACGAACCAGTTCAAATTCATTAAAGTCTTCAATAGTGTGCATTCGAAAATTCTTGAGTGTCGATGTCAAGTCTAATTCCTGTCGGCTACTGGTGTCAGGACTAGAGGATCTGGGTGATATTGATTTCTTTTCTGGTATTTTTATCAATCTGATCTTCTTTAGATTGGGGAAAAGTAAGAGTAGTTCTTTTTTGCTAAAGCTGTGGTCAACACATTTGGACATTGTTAGGCTTTCCACTTGACGACATGCTGTTGGGTTTTGCTCAGCGAGATCTCGAAACTTGACAAGTGCCTTTATACTTTTTATGTGAATTGTGTTGAACAAACTGAGGTTACGTATAACCTCTCTCCACTGTCGACAAACATACAAGCACTCTGACTTCTGTACTATTGGCAAATAGATGAATATATTGTGCAGGATTTCCGTTGGTAAACTATTCATAAATAATGTATTAAACAGCGAAAGATATACATTATTAAAATACAAGATTTGCTCTTGTTAAAAGTAAAATAATAAAAAAAAAAACGCCCCTAAAAAAGTAAAAACAACAGGCTTTTTGTGTTGTTATTTACCATTCTTGGTATCACGTAAGCGGGCTTGTCAATTTAGGTTTAGTAGGATTATTGTAGGGTACTGAAACGCAAGTAACGCAACAAGTGAACAGAACAAAGCCCATTCTGTCACCCTATTAAACTCATATAAGTTAAAAGCCATTTAAAATGATACCAAGAATGGTAAATAACAACACAAAAAGGGACAACAGGCAATTGCTCAATTTTGAGTGTCCTTTGAGTCGACGTCTATTTTTTGTAAAATAGTGATAGTTTTTATCATCTTGAGTAATAACGCAGACATTCTGTAAAGAGTCTTGAGTCAGGTATGGTCATGAATAGATATCAAGATTGGAGAGATGATGGTTTGGTATCGAAAAAGTCTCGGTCAAGCTTTTAAAGATTCCAGTTAGATTCAATGACCTTAGATTTGGTAGACAATCTGAGATAAATTCGTCAATTCTCCCCTTTTTTAATTCAACATCTTCAAGTTCTAGTGCCTTAATTTGGTAAAATATTGAATGGATTATTAGAGCATCAAAGTTAAAATAAGCATTTATAATATTGATCGATTCTAGAGAATCAGGAAAATGATTGAATAGCTTGACCATATCAATTTTATTTTTTGTTACACGTTCTTCATAGGCTGCTGTATCAAGAATACCACCAGTATAGGTTTCTTGGGGCCTTACCAACACCAATTGTAGTGATTTAAGACATTCTATGCTCTTTCATTTTTTCAGGTTGTATCCTGGTAGCACTTTCATTAAAGTGAGTTTTTCAATATACTTCGCCTGGTTTGTTCTTGCTAAAACAGAATATTTATCAGTCTTATTAAATGCATCTATTTCCAGTTCATTTAAGTGACATTCGAGGTCGTCTATTTCCTTTAACATGTTGAGGTTTGGATCAAGAAAACAGTTGAGATAAAACGACATCAGATTAGAACCACATTTTTGGATTAAGAGTGGCATTTGGACCTGGTAATCACTGCGACATTCATCTGGTACAACAACATTAGACAAGTCAAACTTGAACCTTTCAATTTAGTATACTTTGGAAAATACGTTAACCAATTGATACTATATGGATGATTGTGATAAACATATGGTGCTATTTCTAGTTCCATGAGTAATGTAATAGGCATGATGTTTTTTGAGAGCTTATTTAGTGAAAGCTGTACATCATTCATTAGAATGCTTTTTCCCACATGTGATAATGGTTTTTTTTACTAAATTTGGAACGAATATGAACCCAGTTTTTCATTTCACGTCAAATGATACCATCCAGCACTAGAGAGCCAAGGTAGAATAAAATATAAGATATAGGAGCATGGATGTATAAGGAAAATAAATTTGTTAGCAATTCCATGGATTTCTACACGGAAAGAAGAAAAAATGTAAGCATTATTTTTCTCTTCAAAATACCAATGATATCCAGCAGCTTAAGTAAATGCAAAAGTGACCAAATTCTCTATTTCTGCTGGATTGATACTGGTCTATGTTCGAATAACTTTTACAGAATATATTTATAAGATTGTCTTTGATACAATAGCATGGATATATACCTTGTTTGTTATCAATGAAGAAGAATAATATGCTCCAGAATCCTGTTGGTCGTTATTTTCCAATTTCCACTTGGGTACAAGTCCCCTAAGAAAGTCAACCTGGTAAAGTATAAAAAATAAAAGAAATCCGAAATTATTTGAAAAAATATAAAATTTGTAGGACCGGAAGGTGCCCTTTATGATGGCGATGATAATTCTTTACAACAAAGTAGAGATACTTCTATAAAAGGTCTAGTGAAGCTTCTTTCTAATTTCCATACGTCTTGTCGAATCGGCCCATATTCAAAGTATTATTCTCAGGCACAAGAAAGAATAGAAAGGCTTTAAGTTTTATCAGATCAAACAAGATGAATTTATTCTGAATGCTCCGAAAAGGAAGCCATAAAAGGATGAGTTTACTTCAGATATCGCTTACCAAACTTATAATATTGATTGGCAAATAGTGAATATTTATTATACATAAGGATTATTTATTTATTTTTCTTAACTTGGGAGTACATCTGACTTGTATGGGTTTGTTCCACAACATAAAGACCTTCCATAGATGGTTTTACTAAAGAAGACACTCATTTCATTACAAGGATAATTTAAGGTGACTTATTGAATTTTATCACTGTCCATGAATCAAGAGGATATCGGTTGTTAATCATGTTGACGAATTTCAACATGAATCAAGAGCATACTCGTTTAATCATGTTGACGAATTTCAATCATCAAATTAGAGTGTATATACATATATAAGAGACATTCAGCCCTACCAATATGGACTTGCAAATTAATCTTGGAGATATAAAGTTATTCCTGCATTTTAAAATATAAATAGATTCACAGTATTCTTTCTCTTCTCATTCCTATTTTACGAGCAGTGCTGTAGCGGAGTGATATATAAAAATAAACACTTTATAAAAAAAAAAAAAAAAAAACTTGAGTTATCATTGACAAAGGTCTTTAATTAGATAGTAATTATATTCTCTCCTATATACTTTCTATTTGTCTTAATTGATCAAAATAACGTTCCCCAACAAGGTAAGATTTGACCTTATGAGAAAGCCAAGATTATCAAAACAAATGAATCTATTTTTAAACCAACCTGCTGCATTCTGGATTGGCTGGACCTGTTTACTGTTCTATTTTTGGGAAGGAATCCTTCATTTCACAATTAATTCGTTTTTTCATTGGGTCCAATAGTGTTGGAAAATATAAAATAAAACACAATGAAGAAATGTAAAGCCACAGTTTTGTATATATAGTATTGGTTTTCATGTGTAAAACAAATATAAAACCTCAAGTATTACATAATCTTATTTTATTAGTTTTTATTGGTTATTGTATTATTATATATATTTATGTGTTAATAAGAATGGTATTTAAAATGATGCTGGTAAAAATGACATATTTGTGTGAATTTATATATAAGAGTAACTATTTATTCGTTTTATATGTATATAGATATATATATATAAGATATATTCTGTTATTATTAGTATTAGTATTGTGGTTATCATTATTATTGTTGCTGCTTGGAGACACTCCTTCTCTCTACCCGTCTTTATATACATCTTTATATATAAGGGACCACCGTATAAATCCATATATACATACTATCATAATGTATATTCCGTAATCAACTGTGACCTCTTGCGATTTTCACCACGCACAAACGAATCTTTTCTTCTAGGAAGAAAACCCCTTGGTTTCAAAGGGCTCAAGAGTTTCCGCTTACGCATCATATTCAACTCGGCCGAGATGATTCTTAAATGGTCGGGATTGGAGCGAGTATCTCTTGTATAAGTATTGGTATCAGGATTAAAGCGAGGTTGAGTCGTTGCTTCGGATCTTCTCTTCTGCTTTTTAATCGGCTTTCTTGGGGGTATTGGCATTGGAATCAGCATCTTTTTTGTGCGTTTTTTAAGGTTCTTTTCCTTTTTCTTTTCATCCTGTTGTTTTTCATTTTCTGGTTTCTGTTGTTTTGTACTTTTAAGCGTTTGTTTTAATTTAGCAATTGTTTCCTGCCATAAATGATGATCGAAATTTGACAGCTGAGGTGGGGAAGATGAGATTGTATGTGTTGCCGATGTTGAAATAAACGAGGCTGATTTCGTAAATGATTTACGTAATCTATGATGATATCCATTCTCTTTTTCACTCTTTGTATCATCAAACTCTTCGTCATCATCATCGTCGTCGTCTTCGATATCGTCGATATCTTCAATCTCGTCGTCGTCGTCATCATCATCATCGTCATCGTCTTCCATTCCATAATCAACAACTGAATCGTCTTCTGAGAAGAAGTCCTTCTTGCTAAGGGAAGGTGGAGGCATATGAAGAGGTAAGACTTGGGTAAAGAAGTCCTGTGATAAGAGATTCTTAAAGGGAGAAGCTTGTACCTATAATAGAATAAATGAGTGACTTTTACCACTAATGGTAATAACGAGTATATAAATTACCAAATCCTCTTCATCGGGTAACGACTCTTTACTATCCACTTTAATCCAATCTTCTACATGGGACATTCTTCTTTGATTATTATTTAATTTTTGACGTCTACTCTTCTTATTATCATTTCGTTTCTTATTAAGCATTGGTGGAATATCTCCATAGGGTTTCATTTGTGTTTGTGCTGCAAGTTGTCTTATGACAACTTTATATGACAACTCAGCTGTCGTAGTTGTCGTTGTTGTTGTTGCTGCTGTGGTTATTGGTCCTGGAATGAGGACTACATTAGAAGAAGGTAACATTCCAATAAGAGTTGGCATAAATAATAGAAAGGAAAGACAGGAATAAAAGATAGGGAGAAAAAGAAAAGTAAAGGAAGAAGAAGAAGAAGAAGAAGAAAAAAAAAATATTTAAGAAAAAGAGAAAAGAGAATTTTTATTTTTTTTATTAATTATATAATAAAAAAATTCAGATAAAAGTTATGTAGAACCATCAAAGAGGAGCAAACTTTTGCGTGACTCAAACACACTCAAAACGGGAATTTTTTTTATAAAAGTCGCTCGCTTTTTACTCTTTTAATTTATTTTTATCACCAATTTCAATTGGTTTTGAATTTAAAATGCTTCCTTTTATGGTAATATAAATACAAGAGATGATTTTGTCAGTGCCTAAATCTTAGCATTATTCTGGATTTATATACTTTCTATTGTGTGCGTATATCATGCATATACATGCTCTCTCTCTTATCTATTTGTTTTACCATTGTGTGTTTAATATGGTATAGGTTCTTTTAAGTGTTGTAACAAGTTCTAGATCAGATATGCTTTTAAAACAGGGATCGATTATTACTGTTCATTATACTATTCAAATTAAAAGATGTCATTATGTTACTATTTAAGACGAAGAGAAAATGATCTTCGTTGGCAACTATTTTAAATGAAATTAATTTCAATTTATTTATTATGATAGTGTAGTCATTCACTCTCCTTGTTGAGTTTGCTCTTTTACTTTTACTATGTATGATTCAAGACAATGTGCTAGGTTTAGAGGTAGTCGTATCGTTAAATGCTAACGAAGGAAAAGTTTTATGCTTTTATCATTTAAAGTAAAGATCTCCTTTCCCGATATTTATTTTTACAAGAATCAAGAGAAACCAAGGAGAGTCTGTCATATCTCCAAACTTTGTACTATTTCCATTAATAATATATATATATATATATATATATATGTTATGAGTGATAAATCATCCTCCGCTTACTCTCCGTGTTTCTTCCCCCTTAATAGCTTCATAAGAAATGTATATATAATGTTTCAATCTATCTCTTTTCTAGCCATTTAACATATTACTACAATAATAATACTTTTAGTTTATTCTTCATAACAATGACAACAACAATAGTAAGGAAAGGATCAGAATATGTTTAAATTAGGCGTTTTTACTAAGCAATTTGTAAAGTCAACCAAGCAAAAAAGAAGCAATTTCTATA
>MU622341.1:57232-79414 GCA_025399235.1 Backusella circina FSU 941 | reverse complement strand
GAAAAAGAAAGTAAAAACATTCTTTCTGTTTTTTTTTTTTTTTTTTTTTTTTCAATTTTAAAACTTTACTAGCGTAAAATGGGTGAGAATACAGTACCCTTTATTACCCACCCTGAACAATTGACTTGTCATACTTATTACAACAAATCTCACCCCTTTTTTTTTCAACTAATGTCTTTTATTACGAGAAATTTTCTATAAATAATGGGACTTATTGACAAAAACTATATTGTAGGTTGTTCAAGGAAAAAAAAATAGAGGAGACTAATGAAATAGATTTTAATCATAGTAAACTAACTCAATCGTCGCGAAACCACAAGAACAGTGCTCTTCATATATAATATCAAAGGTATTGATGGCTCTATTTTACATAATACACTGCTTGTATTTATTTATTTGCACCTTAATTACCCTTTATTCAGTTGTAGTTACATTTTTAATATCTACATAGTGTTTCATTTCTATAAGCAAGACAACATATATCAATAAAGAAGGTACCAGATTGCTAGAGTCAGTAGACAGAATTAATCCAGATTTCTAAATACATTTTGTATCGGGGAGGAGGAGGAAGTTTATATTTTATTTTTGAACATATACATGCATCGTAATCATTAAAAAACAAAAACAAATTAGAACTTTCTTTTCGTACTTTTTCCATTGGTGGGGTATAGTGAATATCTGGAGCTAGATCTATGATAACCTGTATAACCTTTCTTGGTTTGATTTTGCAAAAAAAATGACATACGTTTTATATCTTATATTTTTTAAGAAAGATAGAATTGCTGTTTTATGAGAGAAGGGTTCGAGGCACTAAGAGATCTGTTTGGACTTTATTAGTAATGGGATGTAATGGCTGAAGTGACTGCGATGATTATGGGTTTCGCTTTCTTGCTCAGTTTGTCTCCGTATATTGTCACTTCATGGATATTATTTCCTCTTTTTGAAGATGGCGTAGTTAAAAAGGTAGAGAGAACAGGTGATGATGTTGTTTAGGTTTGGATTGAGGGACAAGTCCCATGGCATTATTGAAACTTCTCTCTTTACAGGTAAGAGATGAGGTAATATTGTTGTGATTGATGAAATAAAATGCTATTTGTTTCTGCTGAGATAACTCTATTGCTGATTGAACACTACCAGTGCTATCTTCATTTGCATTAGAATCTAAATTTCCTTCCACATCGAAGAAGACAGCATCAAAAATATCACACCATAGTCTCTTTCTCCACCTCCAACTCCTTCTTACTTGATTACAAGAACAATACTTGAGCTTTCCATACCATAAACTACGACTCTACCAAAGGTTACTCTGTCCAAAGGCATTTAATATGATTTAATATATCAGTGTCGACTGGCATGATTGAGGGAAGAGTGGCTTTAAAATAGAAGTTAACTAAGTTCCTAATACTGGTTTGTGAGTATCAAGGACGATATTAATAATAGAGGTCATAGTAACGACGTGTGGTTTAGATGCTTTAATCTAAGGACAATGGTTAATATTTTCTGTGCTATCCAAGAAATCATCAATATTAAATATGAAAAGGGTTAAAAAAATATGCTGGACTGATTCTTTTTTTTATCCAGAATGAAAGTGCTAAAATAGCGCTCTTTTTTTTATTTTTTATTCTTGGAGAATGTGGAAAATAATTTAGTCTATGAATAGATACAACCATTATCTGAAGTAGATTGAATGTTTAATTGAGTTTAAAGAGAAAGTCATAAAGGAATACCTCAGAAAGGAGAATCTATAAAGATATGACATTTATTATTATATATCAAATTGAATGTCATACTATCATGCAACTTTATTGTTACACAAATACATGCTTTTTTAACTGACACTTTCTCACATCAACAAACTACTTTTTTGCAAATATATAACAAACACTTACATACGTCACCTTATCTTTTGACTTTTTATATATATTTATTTTCACTCTTCACTTTTTTTTTTCTTCTCTCTCTCTCTCTCTCTTTCTGTTTTTTTTTTTTTTCGTTCTTTTTTATTTTCATGTCTTCACTTACCTCTTTAGGTGTTAGTAAGTTATTTTATTAAAAAAAATACCTGTTAAAAAAAACTAATATCACGCAATACCCTAAAAGACAAAAACACAGCACGTTTTACACCGAAACCAAGACGTCCACGAAAGCCCAGAAAGCCCAAAATCACACCACCTCTATCCGATTCAGAAGAAGATGTTAAATATCCAATTATCCTCAGCCACTTCCATTATCCACCACCACCTACTAAAGTACAATGTGTCTATTTGAAGGATCCCCCAACGACTCCGCATCTACCACAATTCACGGTGAATCATCACGACAAAAACAATAATAAAAAGATACCTATCATTATTGCTGCCGCTGAAGAGGAGGGCTCACTACCCGCATCCCCTCCTGAGGATGCAAAAGAGTGCAAGCTTGAGCCCATTTTATTAGATGAGAGACTGAGTTTGAATGAATTGATACAGCGTACGAAAGAAGAAATAAGAAGAAGCAGGGGAAAAGGAAGGATGGCGAAAGCAAGTAAAGTATTATATAATGGTGAGAATATCCAAACACAACAGCAGCAAAAACAAAAACTCATTCTTTACATGATTAGACCGTACAAAGAGAGGAAGGCAAATATTAAACACATTAGACGATATTGATTATGATCCGTCCGATGAAGTGGATCCTGAAAGTACCATGTCTGAACATACCAAAGATATCCATAATGGTATTGTATCTCATGCCTTTAAACAGGTTGAACTTGCACGGCGTGCGAAACTTGGTAAGGAGCGCCAGAATAAAAAAGCAGACAAAATCATCAATATGGTGAATCCTTACAGAAAAGCGGATTCACCCATATACAGAAGAGATGTAGATACATTGACAGAAAGGTAATAAATAAAAAAGGAACATATTATTATTGGGAGTCACTTGTTTTTTAATACAAAATAGTGTCAATGTACCTCAAGTGAGATTAGTAGATGGTGAGATTGTATTGGATGTAGATTCACTTGTCAGAAGACCTGTTCAAGTAGATCATGAAAGACAACACCGAGAGGATGACTGGGAAGTAGTAGAAGAGAATGAATACTCGAGAAAGATCAACAGTGCCACATTCAGCTTAAGAAATCCATCGGCAAAATGGAGTGAACTGGAAACGGCTGATTTCTATAAGGTAAGAGCTATATAAAAACAAAAAAGGGGAGCACTGATTCTCATGATTATTATGACAGGCCATCTCTCAATTTGGTACCGACTTTGAAATGATTTCAGGTATCCTGCCTGGAAGAACAAGACATCACATTCGAAATAAATTCAACAAAGAGGATAGAATCAACCCTAAAAAGATATCGGAATATTTAATCAACAAAAGAACATTACCAGGTTAGCAAAATCCCTTATTTTTAACAGTGGTTTTTATTTAATTTTTAATTTTTTAGACCTGCAAAAATATAGTGCACTAATAGGAAAGGAACTTGAAGAAGTACCAGATGAATTCATGGAAGATATTTGAATAAATAAATGATAAATGATAATAGTGATAATGAAATCATTCAATATCCTCCAACACTATTTTAAAGAAATACATTCAAGTTAATAAAACTTATCGTCCTTCTTTTATCACCATGAACTTGATAACTTACACTCATCATTTTCTCGGTTAATCCAATTATCCTTACTCACTCTCTTCTTTATAAATGAAGAAAACAAAATAAACTGAAATACAATAAGTGTATCAATCGATAGCTGAATTGCACCACAAATAATGAACTGAAGTGGCGATTTTGTAAAAATAAAGTAAAAGAACTTGAATCCATCACCAAGAAACTAAAAAATAAAATAATATATTTATACATATATTAAACTCTCTCTTCTTTCACCACTTTCCATGTATTTACCCATGATGCCAGCACAAGTAAACTAAAACCAGAGGTAGATCTATTTCTAAAATTGGAAATACACTGAGGCAAAGGTAAAGTACTCTCAATACCCAAGCTCAATGCACCAATCACCTCAATAAATGCACTATGCTGGTGCAAGAGTAGATAGAGCAATGCAATAATCGTAGTGAATCCCAAAAGACAGTTGATATAGTCCAAATAATGATCCCAACCCCAAAAAGGTAAGCGCCATGCACGTTTGAATGAGTGTCTATTCTCCAATCCTTGTTCCTCAGCCCGTAGGTCGTCTTCAATAGAGCTGCTGGAGAAGGAGGAACGCAGCTCGCTGTAGAGTACTGCAAAGTGTTGGTCGTGTTTGAAGCGGACTACAATCTCTAGTAAAATGAGCATGGTGAAGATCATTGCAATGGATTGAAAGAGGAGTGTAGTGTCGAATCGTTTTCCTATCCTAAATATGTATTATATAAGTCGATCTTTCTTTTTTTTTTTTTTACTATAAATATATAAATATATATATGTATATTTTCTGTTCTGTTCTGTTTTTTCTCTCTTCCTTTTTTTTTTTTTTTTTTTTTTTTGTTTTTTTTTTCTTTTTTTTTTTTTTTATTTGGGAGGGGGGGAGTGTATCTATTGCTTTTTTACCAGAAAAAGATACGAAGAATACTATTAAGAAAGATGTCATTTAGTAAGAAATAGTGTGGTGTTTATTATGACTTGTCTTTTACTTTGCAAATAACAAAATGGCACATGTCATTGAATTAAAGCCTGCGCTTGATTGTTTACGTTTAATAAGAAAATACTATTATGAAAGAAAACAGAGATTAGAAGTGTATGTCTTTATACATAAACAACAGAAAGAGGAATTTACTTGGTCAACATAGCCAAAACATGGCATAACAACCATTGCTATTGATAAACCAATAGCTGCTATATCCGGCATATTTAATAAAGAAGGAAGAGGGTAAAAGAAATACACTAAATAACAAAAAAGTAGGAGTGAGAATTAAATAATAATAATAATAATAGCAAAGAGTGACTTTGTTTCAATGATATCACTTGACTCTCCTTTTCTTATCAAATGAACTGTTCCTTACTTTACTACTTTTAGTGGATTTGTAAGAGGTCTTTTAAAAAGTAAAAAAGTAGAGTGTATTTGTTACTTACTATTAGATATTAAGTATGATTGTATTGATCTATATAGCAAGTATAAACTCAGATAATGAATCAATGAATATACAAAGCTCAATTCATCCTTCTTATACTGAATGGATGAATAATAGTCTTGATTGTATGCTTGATGATGGAGTAAGGGTGGTTGTACTATTGCCTACATAAGACTATATCATCATTAAAGTCATTGTTATTAATTCTGTACAACCCAAAAAAAAAGTTGCATGATCCATTTTATTTTTAATAACTACTCCTTTTCGAATGGCGTTGATCATTATCAAAAAGTAACATAGACTACAATCTTCTAAGCACATAGACTTGAACAGTTTCCCCAATTCTTCTTCATCATTAATCAAATACGCCCTACAACGATCAACAACAAGGTCTTCAACTGAGGCAAAAATCACAGTGATAATATTTTTAGAAGTAACGTCTTTTCCAGTAGTTGGCAAAACCCATTTCATCAACTTTGAATAGCCCCTATTTTTAAACGCTCGACTCGTGTAAAAACGAGGTTTAAAACAATCCTCTGTTACCAGACGAACACCTCCTCCAAAATATCCAAGCGTGGAGGTGGTAAGCTCAATATGGGAAAAGTGGTGCTTTGGCATGAGGAGTGACTTCTCATGAAATTGGACACGAGTCATCACCAGTGATGTCAAACTTGGTAAACGATCCATAATAAACTCCTCCACCCTTGTATTATCAAAGTACGCCAGTTCAACTCAAATCGTTTGATGTTGGGAAGCGTTCCCTTTTACTATTGTACCTAAGAATAGTATCTCGGGTATGGACCGATTCTAGAGATTTGGGGAAATGGCTGAATAGGTCTACCTGTTCCTTTATGCTCTCTCGTTTAAAATTATCACAGTAAACCGCACTATAGTTCTCCAAGAGATCGTCCAATGTTAAAAACCAGATCTTTAATGATTTTAGTTTCTCCATCCTCTCGAGACCAAATAGGTCGGCTTAACCCATCACCTGTGTCAATGCGAGTTTGTTAATGTGTCTAGAATGATCTGAATCACCCAGTGCCTCGATAAAGTCCTCGCATCCTTCTACTCTCACTCGTAAGTCGTCAACCTTACATCCACATTCATCCAATCCCTCTAGTACGTCGAATTCATTGTCCAAAATGCAGCTGAGTGTGAGTGATCTCAACTGCGAATCAAAGCGGTCCATCAAATCAATCATCCGCTTGACATATCGAGGGAGCGTAGGCCCATCGTCGAGAAAATCAGGCTCTTGCTTAGAATGAAAGTGTTGCAGGTTAGGTTATGTCTTTTGTGCGTACTTTGTCCAGTTGTAATTGATGCCGGCAAGATCGTCACCCATACTGCCTACCATACATAAGTGAATCACGAGCTCAGTAAACGATGAGATGAATGTGTATTGTCGATAATGTTAATAGTGTAAAAAGTACGAATCAAGCAAGTAGAGTGTTTGGATAGATGGGATCTTGGCGTGTATTCTATCAAGCATATCAACGGAGAGAAGATGACTCGTTAAGGTGCGGTGTTCCAAGACGGGTAGGTTCTTTAATGATAGGTATATATTGTCTATATTTTCTTTCACTTCTCCAGGCACCACCAACTCGAGTGCCGCCAAACCATAAAACAGATTGTTTGTTGATAATAGAAGTGTCGAGTGAAAGTGATCAGTATCCTTCAGTTTTGCAATCTGATTTGATCGGAATGGTGGTGATGTCATGGGAGTTGGTATGGCGCCCTGATCTTTTACTTCATCTTCATTGGCATTACAAGATGAATTGACGTTAAATTAGGAAAAAGTGTAAGCTTGTCCTCGTCAATATTTGGACTTGTCAGTTCCTTCATAGGGATCCCTAAATGTGGGGTTCTTCTTGATATATTACATAAAACTGGGGGCATCTTTTTCATTGAAAACAGAGAAAAAGATGCTTCTGGCGCGTATCACTTTCTCCCATTGACGGCAAACAAACATGCATTCTTGTCTTTGTACTATATGCAGGAGTAAGAATACATTTTGTAAAATTTCCTCTGATTGATTGAAAAAGGGTGTTTTTTCTATTTTATTTTATATTTATAAAATGATCGCCGCTCTAGTTCATTGCTATTTGTCCAAACTGAGCAACCTTTTGTTTGTTTGGTATATAAAGCACCAATGAAGAGCTTTTGATGATTTTGCTTCGATTTAAGCTTCTCATGTGAGCGAAATCAGAAAATGGAATCAGTTGATTAATGTAAAAGGGTCAGATATCGTTAATTTGATATCTCTCGTGATGCCACGTTCTTTTGCACGCAAAATAATGCAATATTTTTACCTTCCGACATAACCAAACAATTGAGATAAAGAAGCTGGTACGAATGAACTGACCTTATTTGGTTGCTAAGCACCAATTTTATATTTTATGATTATTATTCCGACTCTTCTTGAGCAAGAGTGAAGTTCAATTAGCTTTGGAATATATATGTTTTTACATGATGTTTTTAAATATGAAGAATATATAAAAGAAACTATTTGCCTGCCTTATTAACAATGGGTCAATCGCACCTAACTAAAAGTCGTAATCCCAGCCATTCACCAATTAATTTATTTATATAAAAAAAATAAAAAATTTCTGTATATAAACTTCTTCTAATTTTAGAATTTAATTCCTTTCTTTCTTCTTCTTATTGTTGAAATCAAAAACGAATGAAAGAGGAAATTTGGAGTCCCTTGCTCATTGCTGTCATAGCAAGTGCAACACAGGCCTTTGGTATATCACTTCAACGAAAAGCACATGTCCAAAATGCATCAAGTCGAAATGCTTTATGGCT
This sequence comes from Backusella circina FSU 941, assembly GCA_025399235.1. NCBI lineage: Eukaryota > Fungi > Mucoromycota > Mucoromycetes > Mucorales > Backusellaceae > Backusella > Backusella circina. Next base: position 71,556 of record MU622341.1, on the reverse strand, counting down.
GACTGGCTTCCTGATCTATACAGTCTCTAATCTCGTTGCATCAACTTGTACGATTGGTTATTTACCTATTGTTATATTGGCACCAGTGGGTGCTATCGGTTTGGTATTTAACGCTGTGTTTGCAAAGTGGATTTTGGGTGATCCTTTTACGAAGAGGACTGTTCTAGGTAATAAATTTGGGAAAGATATAGAATATATATTTATATATATTGGTCCCTTTTTTTTTATTAGGTACTGCAATGATTGTGTTAGGGGCAGGGTTTGTTGCAGGGTTTGGTACAGTACCTGAGCCTAACCATACCCTCCAGGATCTGATAAAGCTCTATAAGAGACCATCTTTTATTGTTTACTTTACATTGGTGGAAATCATGATTATCATTGGTTTAGCCTCCACTCATGTGATTGAGTATCTGATGAAGAAAAGGCCAGACCACTGGTATCACCCCGATTTGAAGATGTGGCTCGGTATAAGGTAAACTCATACTCAAGATGGATGGTCTTTAGTGTTGCAGAATATAAGGAAAGAAAAAACTGACTTTTTTTTCTTTTTAGTTATGGTGTTTTCGGAGCTAATATCAGTAGTCAAGCAATGTTGTTTGCCAAGAGTGGATTAGAGTTACTATTGCTGACTCTGTTTCACCATGACAACCAATTTATTTACCCACTCACATGGGCCATTGTTCTTGCATTGATCTTTACTGCTGTTCTACAGGTAAATGTCATTTTTTATATATGAATATATTCCTATAGAAACAAATGCTCATTGTTGTATATTTGTTATTATTTTTCTTGATGTTTTTTCCCTTTTAGCTGTATTATCTGAATCGAGGTGTTCAGCTCTGTGATACGATTATTTTAGTCCCGTTGAATTTCTGCTCATTCAATATCTCCTGTCTATTTAATGGATTGGTATACTATAATCAATGGGATCGGTTATATTGGTGGCAAGTGATTGCCGTGTTATTCGGCATCACTGTTCTCGTATGCGGTGTGCTTACTATTTCATTACAACATCCTTCCAGTCTTTCTTCCTCCTGTTCTGCCTCTGTTGATGCACAAGGCAATGTTCCTTATCTAAAGTCATCAGATGATAGCACTTCGCTGGTCGAAGAAGGCAAGTCTTTATGGACGCGTATGAAGTTATTCTATAGAAAGAAAAATGATACCAAAATACCTGATGAAACGACAGCGTTACTTCATTCTACTATTTAAATGTAAATACCTCATAAACATACACTCTTACACACACACCCTTTCATACATCACTATTATATATCACCTTTTTCTTTTTATAAATAAATAGAAATAACATTATTATTATTAAAACAAACATAATATACAAATGAATAAATATATGCTTCTTCTCTTTTGCATTGTGAGAAACTAAAAGTATATTGTTTGAAGTGGTGGCGTATAAGCCCACCAATTCTCTACAAAGTCCTTTCTTGTGTATTTCCGCATGATATTCTTTTTAGGACATTCCGTCAAGTAGATTTGAGTCCTGCTCTTTTCTTTCAGAATGGTTGCAATGTCTATTATATATAATATTATTGTTTTAGTATCATTAAAATCACAAGCTATAATAATATATATATACATTTATAGTTACCTCCGGCTGAATAGTATTTACGTATCGGTGTTTTTTCAAGCTTCTCGGGCTCGGGTGCTATTTTACAATGGAAGGTATTGGATCGGCGTATATTTGGTATTGACACAGTATTGGATACAATAAACACTTTGATACGATGAATGAAGGGTCGTAGATTTGTTGATCTTTTTCTCTTTATAGTATTATTATTATCATTATTGCCTGTATAATTCATCGTTTGCTATAAATGGATATATGTTTTTATATATATATAATAAAGTGTCTTGAAGGGGAAAAAAAAAGAGACAAAACAAATGAGTATCTTTAAATATAAAACAAAAATTGTTAACGTAGGAGTGAAGGCTTGTAAACGGTTGAATTATAAAGCATGATATGACTTCAAACATTGATCATTAGTAGAGAACTATTTCTATTATTACATCAATAGGAGATGTTATTCATTTATGGCTTTAAATCATCGTGTTTTTATCTTTTCATATTTGTTTATCCCCTTGGTTTAATCAATAATGATTTCATGCAATTTATTTTTATTATTATTATTATTATCTTACTATTTTAATTAGTATTGACAATAAACTAAATGAATGAAACAGCAGCGCTTCAAAAGTAAGTAAATAATAAGGTTTATAACAGGCTGAGGATATCTATTTGCTTTTACTAGAGTCATTGACAAAATCAAAGATACCAAAATAACAATGATAGTAGTATAAGCGAGTTAAACCCGTATGACAACATATGGTTGAATGTTTAGATGACGAGTTCGATGTTATTGTGATGATTTCACTTTTTATAAGAAGAAAAACGATTATCATGACATTAATTTTAAACGGATGCAATCGGGTAGCTTTACCACTATATTTTGGCGATTCTAATTATTATTATACAAGCCTGATAATAATGAAATAGAAACAGTGACCCTTATATTCTATTTTCATTTTTTATCTTCCTCAGAGCCTATAAGCAATCTATATAGAGCGAGATTGAATATTAATAAATTCTCCTTTTCTTTCTTTTTGGAAAAAAAAAAAGAAATAACAGAAATGATAGGAGGTACAAACAAAGCCCATTTACACTCTTGTTGGGTGGACAAAACATCAACTTATTCCGCTCAAAAAGGAGAGACCTTAAATCGTTTATCCGTTACCATCATCGTCTTTTAAAAAAAAAAAGATTGAATTTAACGATAATTATCACAGTTGATATTGAACTTTTTGTTTTTACTATTATTATCAAATGAACTTTTAAACTTGACGACAATTGTATTATTAGAAGTGGCTTGAATTAAAGTTTTAGGCTTACGTCTCACTCGTTCGTTAAAAAAAAAAATGACTTGAAAAACTAAAATTAATTGGTAATCACTGCTTTGTTTCCAAGACCAAGATCTTGGGCAATTCCTGTACATAAGCCATTCATTTCCTTGGCGTAATTGGGATTTCGATGGTTGCGTGTATTGACCTAAATATGAAAGTCATAATAGATTGTTCTGTTTCTTTAAGTAGACGGACTTGTCTATTCCGCAGAAATAATAGTAATTTAGTATAAAAAATAATCGAAAAAAAATATAGGCCATGATTTTTATCATAATAGCGAATACAAAATATCTGAGGTGTTGTTGCGGGAGGAAGAGCTTTCAGAATTTTTAACATATTTGAGTATAACTTTTTTATGTCATTCTGGTTTTTGCTGGACAAAGTTCTATCATTGCATCCATCCGAAAATTCAATTAGCGCTGGTGAAATTGACTTCTTACCGACATTGTATAACACACCATCCCATTTGGCTTTCTCCGCCACATAGAACTCTCTCTGCAACTAATCGAGTTCCATTATGTCATTTTTGGCAGTAAATAATTGACTAAAGCTATATGAATTACAGTGTATATGCCAGCAATTCGTTCTAAAGAATTTTGATTTAGAGGATTGTTTCGTGAGCACATTAAATCCAAACTGGAGGTGAGCGGGTTAGTGATATATAAATACGAACAGGATAATAATTGGAAACTCTTTACTAATGGTAGGTAGTAAACTTCAATGAAGGAATCATTGAGATGTGGAATAGGGTCAAAGTGTTTATGGAACCCCTTTGTGTATAACGTCTCTCGTTAACATTGCAGTGAAGAATTGGTAATTTTAGAAGCATTGATCAATTCGAGAGTATATTCGGATACCACCACTCTTTTTGAGTGTTTTTTTTTCAGTTAATAATAATAATATAATACAAAAAGTACAATTAACATGGAGTTTAGTTCAACTTAACAGCCCTTTACTCTTAAAAAATAAACATTTATCTTTTTTAATAAGGAGAACAATCGATCAGTGCGGGCATATAAATCAAATAATGAAAACAATGATCCCTAGCTATAGACTGTTTATTATCTTGACCTCTTTTTTATGAAGAAATAGCATCATCCATTTATTATAACTAGAATTCATTTTTATATACAAGTTGATGCTAACATGATTGGATTAGCATCTACTTTACGTCTATCAAATATCATTCACAGGTTTATAAAGGAAGTACATCAAGTTTGTACATTGGCCGATATCATGCACTATCATAGTTTTATAGATTCCTTTAGAAACTGGAAACACCATTTTCGATCCATCCTTCTTTCGCTAAATTCCTGGTTTTATTTGTATGGCATAAACGGATACTTTTGTTCATTAACTACATGTGTCGCATGTACCAATACAATTTATGTTTCCACAAATTTCGCAAGGTCTTATGAAATTATTGGGCATATTGGACTGTGGTACGTTATCATCAGCGGATTTAGTTGCGTGGTGGAGCATAACTGATATGTGTCGCTATAGACTTTTAACTTTAACATTGAACATATTAATGTACGATTTTTCTTCTTGAATGATAGTTAGGATTGCTATAAATGATTTAACACCGTCATGATTTATTACAGTGGTCGTTCCAAAAAGAAAAAGAAAAAGAAGATACTAATGACTATTTATGCAATATTACTGATACTACTGTTTTCAGCTCTACTACCCGACTCGAGTGCTTTAAAGAGCATGCTTTTATCTTTTTACTATTGCGATATGAAGAGATATGTGTTTGATCCTGTAACTGAAAACATTCTTGGATGTATCAATAGAATCATAAAGGGCACATGGACATTGTATAGCTGGACTATTCTTGTCTGGAATGGTTGCTCATTTTCAAAATTTGCATACTCATATTCATAGAAAAGGTTGTCTTACTCAGGGACGGCGCTTTTACGGTATCTGGAGATCTTATTTCTTATCCAATCAATACACTAGGCGCTTTATTTAAAGAAGACCATTTCTTCAGAAATCCAGCCTTAAATAATACCACCCTTAGATAAAAGCACTACTATAATTAAACAAACCAATCTCTTAATTGCATAATCAAGAATTAAAGCCAATAAATGGAACCAAAAGATCTCTAGAATCTGGAAATAAAAGTGTGCGCATGGCTAAAAGAAAGGCAATAGATGTTAACCAGTCTTTTGTTTAGGAAGTATATATCTATATGCATGATTATATCCGATTATAAAAGGAAACTGTTGTAATTGCTACATCAAAATATTTGCATAATATACGATTTATTTTATAATTAGACAGAAACCATTACCTCATTGCAATTATGCGTAGGTATTCTATTTTGGTATTTTGGTATTAAAAAAAAAACCTCGAACTTGTTAGTGTACTAGTATCTCAATGATATATGATTTGTTATTTTATTGATATAGTGGGAGGGGGTTTATTCTATGGAATTTAAGCGTCAAAAAAAAAGTATAATAATACATAATAAAAAGGAACTGAAAACATAGATCTAAATAGTATAAAATAAATGAGGTAATGACAAATGAGAAGTCAGCTCTATTTTATACTCCACTACAAATTCTGTGTATTATATTGCTATATTTGTAATATATTATTTATTAACTGGTAAGCTTTTTCCAAAAAAAAAACCAGTAAGGTGGAAGAGTCTTCAATATAAAGGATAGTTCAACGAGAATTTAATCAAATCAAGTATGAGATAAGTTGTACTAAACCTAAATGATTTTATTAAAAACACTTTAGTCCAAAAAACTCTAATAGGATAAAAATAAACTTTTTGACAATCAAACATTGACTAAGGTGTTTGATATAGGTTTGTTTGTTGTTTGTTTGTCTTTTTTGTTTAATATTAATCCAAACCTTTGTTCCAATGACAATGAGAAAACAAACTATTTGAAACAAAAAAAAAACCCCCCAATTATATCGTTTATTTTTCTATATCTCACGTCTGAATCCAGCAAATAAACTATTCATAAACCCAAGACAGAGGTATTTGTTTGATATGTACAATTGACAAAAATATGACGTTAGTTTCCACCAGATCAAGAAACTGAGCTTTAATCATACATATGCTTGAAATTATAGATAGATAGAAATCGTATGGATCTGAAAAGAGTACGAAAAGGAGCGATTTCAGATGAGTCAATGATAAAGCTAAACCTTAACTAAGTTTCTTAATCTAGTCTATCTAATTAAACGTGCCAGAAAAGTTTCTATTGTTCTAAAATTAAAATAACTTTGAAAATAAAAGACGTGTAAAATATTCTAATATGGTTAATTGCAATAGGAACAAGATAAAACCAGCTTTCTGGCAACAAGAATGATTCGATATGCATTTTCTGTGTTGAACCAGAAAGAATATTCCACATCTGTCAAAACAGAATATGAGGCTGCCTGTTTATAACAAATGACCAATCATATTCATAGCTTTGGTTTCAGATTTTTTTATAATCATGTCAATTCACATACACAAAATCAATGTATGGAAAATATAGAAAAAAACCACTTTTATTTTTATCAATAGTGACCATTAACCAATTAAATGATATCATAATGGCGCGTTCGTCTATAACTCCTTTTTATTCTATTCATTTTTTTTTTGTTCAACACGTTAAAAAAAGATAGAAAAAAGGAATACATCTTTTATATTAAGTACTCGGGAAAACATTATTGACAATAAAAAGCTAAGAGGGTATCCATTGGGTTATTTTAAAGTTTTCCAAATAAGTTTTACGCTTTCAATAACGGGTTTTTTCTTTTACTGGGTGCATTTTTATCAAGCCAAGTTTGAGATTGAATCAGATCCTCGTTCTCTTGCTCAAGTGCCTTAACACACCATTCCAAATCATATTTTCCTTGGGTGTTTTCTTCAAGCATTTGTGCTAGAAATTTCTTTCTTGTAGTGGTTTCATCGACACAAAGATAGAGCTCGAGTTCTGGGTTGGGTAATAGTAACTGTCGTCCTAATGGCTTGATCATTGGTATTAATAGACTGGCAGCGGTGGTTGCGTCTTTCGGGTCTTTTGTAGATGTTGCACAATACTAAAAGACATCATTTTTTTAGTATCTTTTTTTTTTTTTGAAACTATAGGATGATCAATATAACTTACTGGATTTCTACACCAATTATTCCCACAACCCATTGTAAACTGTGAGTGTATTTTACGGGCGAGTCTTTGAATCAACTTGGCATTTTTCGGGTCATCTTCGGTGATCCAGAAAGGTCCAAAGCAAAACTGGCAAAATGACAATCTATTCTTTGCCCTTTGACGAATGCAGTTTCGATTAGAACAATTGGGTGGCAATGTCTGCTGTTGTCTTTTAACCTCATGTATTTTTGCATGCACTTGAATATCCTTGATGGGGATCTGTTTATTACATTTTTGGCAAGTGATTGTGCGAGACCCGCAGTAGCTTTCGTGGGAATGAAGTCCTAGAAGTCGATCGCGTGCATCTAATGATAATACCCCTTGAGCGGTTAAAATCTAAAATGATATTATGAATGAATCAATAAAGATGCCTATTTCCAATAACCAAAGTCTCCAATATATGCATAGATATAATGTATTTACTTACATGACAATATCTACATGTAATCATCTTTTCAGGACAAATAGTTCTACGATGTTGGGCCATTTTTTCATATGAATCCGTCTCAAAAGATTTACAAATGCAACTCTTTTGAGTGTGATAATAGTCCATATGTTTTTCACGCTCTTCCGTTCTATTTCCTACTTTATCGCATTGATCACAGTGCCAATGGTGTTCCAATTCCTCGCTACCCTTTTTAAAAACCTGACCACATCCCCAAGGACATAGCACGTTGTTGCGCATACAAAAGCCTTGATGAAGAGGCAATGTACGTTCTAATACCCATGCATTACAATTTTCACATTTCACCTTTCCTTCTGTATCGACATCCATATCCTCATTTTTTGTGGTTGGGGTAATACCAGATGACTTTGATGCTTTCCACGCCACTGTTGTTTGTTTGTTGTACCCGTGAACACCCACATGTAAAAACCCCGTGCTGATTCCGATTATGTTTACTGCACGCTCCTTATCAAAAGTCAAGTCTGCCCATTCATGGTTTTCAAGCGTAGGTGATCTATCTGTACTACTAATAACAATATCTAATAATATATAAATAGGGGAATAAGGTATTAACACAACACTAATCCAAGAATGAAAAGGAGAAAAATGGGGGGGGATCATCACAAGTTATTTTCACTCATTACCTGCATTGCCATCGATTACTTTTAATTCAATGTCTATTGCGTCAGCATTAGCCTGTGACATGTCCAACTTCCAATAAGTATAAGAATTCGGTTCTATTTGTGTCTCTACAGTCTGGTCTAGTTGTATTGTTTCATGCACTGTGCTGTTCTTTCGTCTATTACTCATTGCAAGTTCATTGCCTTCTTCGTTTATTGGTAATAGATCAACTTCTAGATCTGTATCAGTTATGGAAACAGCGTCTTGTGGTTTCAACTGTTCGACCTTAAAGTCATAGGTACGTCCACCATAATAGCATGATAAAGTCTGACCTTTTGAGAGTGCAGTGTAGTTGCCACGTAGGTGTGCCTCGAGGGCTGCACGATAGTCGACAATCTCCCTATAGTCAGTTGACAATGGAATGAGCTGTGTCCATGATCCTTTTGGGAGATAACAAAGTTTGATTAAAACATGATCTTCAGGTTGTAGCTTTAGCGCATTTAGCATCCATGCTGGTAACTGTACATTATCCGAGGAGGAAAATTCTTTTACTCCACCGTGTAGAATTGCACCAGAATGAGGATGGCGTAGTTCAAAAGTGAGAGGAGAAGGTAAAGTATTGCTCTGTTCAAGGAGTTGTTCTAGTGCAGAAGCAGGTAAGATGATTTTGTCACCGTGTTCCAGGTTGGTTGGTGCTTGGGATACTTTAAAGTGTGAAGACCACCTAATATTATCGCTATTATCAGTCATTGTAACACACCACTCTTTCTTGTTTTCTCTCTGAAGGAAGATTTAGTTTTATTTATAAAATATTTGATGGAACAATCCAGCAAAACTTTTAATAATCCACCAATGACGCATCCATTGGTAATATATTTATATATACATATAAAGTTCATTTTATCCGGTCCGAAAATTAAAATAGAGAATCTCGACCGTTTGTGCGTTCGCTTGATTTGGTTGGTTCCTTTCCTTTTCTTTGATGCCTTAAAAGGCAATCTTTTCTCCAAAGTCTGCAAGTAATTGGTCTTTTAAGGAAAATCGGGATTTGATTGGTCAAAAACCCCATGCCTTTTGTGGCAGATTCCGCTGTTTTTATGCTTTTTTTTTTTTTATAAATTTATATAAAAAGCATTTTTTTATTTTTTTTTTTTAATTTCTCTTTTTCATTCTTTTATGAGTTAACAATACCAGATTACATTTCATTATCTCTTTCTTTTATATACTTTCTTTTTCAATTTTGACTGTTATTTGTTGGTATCTGTTGTTAACATCATTTACTAGATAATTATTATCTTTTACAAATTGTAGATATTATTATTTTCTTATTTTTACTCTTATATACATCACATAAAAATCACAAATAACCATATTTATATAAATGGATTATTTCGCATATCAAACAAGAAGACTAGATACAGATTTGCATAGCATTGATTCAACAGACACATCACCTGATGAAGAAACTAAATCTTCATCCCCACTCACACCCACTGTTTATATCCACGATCAAGGCAAATCTCCTTCTCGTCCTACCTTTATCAGTTATCCTCCTTCTTTTTTTACACCTGATCTGACAACAAATAAACAGACAACAGACATCATTTCATTATCACCTTCTTCATCTTGCTCTTCACTTCCACCACCCATTGTAAAAAAGACACATACAGCAATTCTTCCATCACTCTCACTTCCATCACCATTACAGTTAAACAAAAAGAGAAGATTCAGCAACCCAGTCGTTTCTCCAACACCCCGACTTCATGTTTTATTGGTAGATGACAATACCATCAACCTTTCCATTCTATCACGCTTGCTGAGCATTCATATGGCTGATAAAATTGAGCACATGGAGCTTGTCAAGAGTGGTGTTAAGGCATTAGAAGTGTTGAGATGCCGCTCATTTGATCTTATACTGATGGATATTGATATGCCAATATTGAATGGTATTGAAACCACGCGATACATCCGCTCTTCTTCTAGTGAGTTTGATATTCTCTTGAGAAATAAGAATGTGCCCATTGTGGCAGTAACAACCAACGATTCAAAGGAATGGCGCCAAACTTATGTTAGGGAGGGAATGGTAAGGGTTTTCTTTTATACAAAAAAATTTTTATTGTTCTTTTTGAATTAATCATTTCGTTATTTAGAATGGTTGTGTTAGTAAGCCTATCTCACCAAAGGATTTAAAGCAGACATTATCTGTTGTTCTTGACCTTCATTTGCCTTCTCATCCACTTACTCCACCAGAGTAAAGGAATGCTTTGTTTTTCTATACCACCTTTACTTCTCCTATCGTTGTAACATATCTTACTACTATTTTTATTATTTTATTATATTACTATTATCATCATTTGTTTATTATTAAGAAAAAAGGAAAGAAAAGAGTTCTAATACAATGCTTGCATTTTTATTATTTTAACTTATTTACACACTGTACATATATATTACTATTATTTTATAATAAACGTGTTATCATTCTTCAGGTTTATTTACTTATCTACTTTTTTATCTTCCTTATTGACATGAATATCTAAATGTATGTATATGAAACCATTTATTTTTAATCTAAGCCAAAATAACATAGTTTAAAAAAAGAAGCAGAAACTTGTTTGATGAACAGCTACGCTCTCTACTGTTTTTTTTATTATTATTATTAATAGAGATCCCATTTAGACTTTTCCTTGTGTAGCAATAAAAGAAAACGGGACCTAAACAAACCCCTTTTTGTTTTTCGAAATGTACTATTTTTGGTCCTTTCCTTCTGACTTTTTTTTATGCCAAGGATATAGACTTTAAAGAAACTCTTGACTAATTAAAATTTATTTATTCTTTCCTTTTTCTATACATGAAAACCAACCACCTAAAAGTAAAAAAAAAAAAAAAATAAACATTTCGTTTTTAGGTCCGAACAGGGTTTTCCTGTCAATGGACATGATTAATAATGAAAAACCACATGGCTTACCATTGCTTGTACACAGGTCAAGTGATGATTTAAAAGTGGAGCATTCCATTTATTTAATAAAAGATTTTTAATAACAGTGATACTTGACTATAATAAGCATAGCTATTTCTAGTTTGTTCCTTTATCTTTTTTTTTTCTTCTAGATCACTTTGATAGTAATCACATTTTTATTTGTTAACATCCATGTCAAATGCACTCTCGGTTCTTGTAAATAAATAAAAGGAAGATGCCGGGATCGAATTGCAGCCAAAAAGAAAGATCACTAATAAGTCAAATTAAAAAACTCCTTTTTTAAATTCGAAATAAACAAACTAGGCAACCGCAGTCTTCATACAATGCGAGTGTGCAATCCGTATGACAACGTAAGTTTGTATGAAGCTTTGATTATCATGCAAATAAAAAATATATGCTTTCGTATAAGGGGGTAAAAAAGGTGACATCTAAACTAAGGGAAACGATCTTACACCTGGTTAAAATAGTGCTAATGAGTGGTACATAATAAGCGAAGGGCCTCGTTAGTGGACCGTAAATCGTTGTCGTTATAATAACATAGGTAGTAATATCCTCAATGATGAAAAAGAGTCGATCCTTATGATACTAATATTGATGAATTATCCATTAGGATGATAGATGATGACAAGATTTGACAAAAGCTGGCCAAGAGGTTATAGGCCATATGATTCCTATCTGTTATTTTTTAGTCTTATAGAGTAATATGTTTCAAAAGCACTCGTAACCTGATTTGAACTCCAGATCGACCCAAGGTTTATGTGGAATGTATATGCAAAAATGTCATTAATCGTGGCACACTTGCTTTTCTACGCACAAACTCTATCTTTTTTTTAAAAAAAAAAACAAAAAAAAACAATAGATCATGATCATTACGTAGAGACACATGTATTTTTTTATTTTAATATCTTGTCATGATTATCACAGTAGTAATTGAACGATCTGATCCACACCGTATAAATACAACCTTCATTTTGACATAGATTTATATTCAATATTCTCTTTTATTTTTATAATTTTTTATAGCGTTGATCGTGAAATTCACCTTTTCTCTTACTACTTTTAACTCTACTTAATTCACTCTTTTTGAGCAGGTCTCTCTCTTTCTCTAAACAATATTAATAATAATGATGATGTTGAAATACGTTACAACCATCTTATTTTCCATTCTTCTTGGTTTCTCTACTTCAATGCCATTAGCTGAACGTTCTCTCGGTAGCTGCTACAAAAAGGCCACAATGACCCAATACTGGATACCCAAAGAGGGTGAAAAGGATATGCTTAACGATGGTAAAATCGTGACTCTGACTGGTACAAAGAATCGTTCTCTTAAGACTGTATCTGGTAAAACTATTGCAAAGGTTTCCGAGACAACTTACGAAGTAAGTAATATATATATATATATATGTACATCAACTTTTTTTTCTTGTCCTTAAGAAAAAATAATTAATTTTAACTTTCTTTTTTGCTTTGCAAATTCAAGAAATTTCAAATGGAGGGTACTGGTTTACTCAAAAGCGGAGTCATGGTCAACTTGGATTCTGGTAAAGATACATTTTTAAAGGTAAACCGCAAGACCAGCCCCTACGGTTTTGGCAGCGATGAAAGTAGTCATTTGGATCCTTGGGTAAGTGTCGCCTCCAATGACATCAAGCATGGCACAAAGCTCTTTATTAAGGAACTGGAGGGTGTCAAATTACCAGACGGTAAAGTTCACAATGGCTGTGTGCGTGTAGACGACAAAGGCTGGAGCTTTGGTAAATGTCAATTGGATTTCTTTGTGCTGCAATTTTCTGCTTATCAAATACTGGACCAAATTTTGCCCGTTAAGGTCACTGTTGCTCAGAAAAGTGACTGTAACATCTTAGACTATGTGACTGACTCTGTAAAGAAGTGGGCAGAGCTTGACTGAAATTTTTGTGATTTTCTATGATACATTCCTTTTTATATCATTATTTTACTTTACTATATACACACACACAATTTTCTTAAGCTATGATATTAATAAAGATTTTTTTTTTTCATTGAAAGTTAATTAAATTGTGGAAAATTGATGCTTAAATTAAAATCTTCTAATAAACAAGGTCGTGATGAAAACGAAAATATCAAAGAATATTTTGTTTTTATACACAAACTCAGTGACATTGCATACCTTAATTTGTGAAACGTGGTTGTAATAAGTCACATTAATATAGTTTCTTAGTTTCTTATGTGCCTAAATTATCGCTTTTATTATATAAGTGTCGGAAGGTCCTCTATGTCTACGGGGTGTTCGTGAAATTAGAATCGTAATAGTCCAACGTTACTGAATGAGTAATATAGGTTGGATTTACAAACTTATACTCAGTAAATACTTGTATAACCACATTACGACACTTACATTTTATCTCACGAAATTGAGTTTTAATTAAGCGCATACTATACTAAATAACCGTATTAATATAAGGTCTCTTCTTATTTCCGCATTGTCTTTTCGTTGTTTTTTACTACTGTTACTCTAAAAAAAAATAGAGCTTAGTCCTGTTCATTGTTCTGAAAATTCAATTTCAAAAATCTCAAATCAACTATTAGTATTAGTGTATTTCAACATTAACAGTTAGTATAATTAACGTGAAACTATTTTGAAATTTAGTCTAAACAGCAACTCAAAAAATAAAAGTAAAAAAATAAAAAATAAAAAATTCGAATGTAAGATATATTTCACGAAATATCTTTCTTTCTTTTTTAGTAATATGAAACTACAGAACCATGCTCATCGTTTTTATTAACAGTGCTTTTAGTTTTATGAAACACGAAAATTATTTCGGAACGTAGGATCAAGTTGCTTTTACACGTATTATTAATTGAATTTTGAGCAACCTGAGTCCACTAAATATCCTATGTTATTCCCTAAACAAGTCGCTTAAGCATTGAACATTTATACAAACATGTTAAGTGGTTTCGTTTAAACTAAATGACATTTTGCTAGTAGATGTGTATCGGGTGTTTCTTTAGATTATCAGTAATGCCAAAACTTTGAATAAAGTAGAATTAAAGTTGAAAGGATGGATTTATTGTACGAATTTAAAATTAGTACATAGCTATAAATTTAAGTTTTCTACAAAAAAGTAAATTTCATATATATCATAACAAAATAAAGTATCAATATTAACGTTATTACTCATAGCATATATATATATATATATATACACACACACACACATACACACAT
>MU622341.1:2973-57207 GCA_025399235.1 Backusella circina FSU 941 | reverse complement strand
ACGGTTTTTTAATGGCAAAAAAAAACAAAGTGAAGAACTTGTTGATTGGCCTAATAAACATTTATCCACTGAAAGGATTTAATCCCGGGAAAAATACCATGTGGGAAAAGATGGTCCGTGTATATTGATTATTCTTTTCTTTTTCAGGCACGTTATATCCTAATGTGATTTATTTGCAATTTGTCATTTTTTGTCACATTGTAGCACTTTAAGCGCCTTCTTTTTGTTTATCACATGAAATTTTTTTCCAATTTATTCAAAAGTAAACAGTACGGTTATGAACTATCGTTTCATCTTTTAAGCAAGTTCCCATTGTTCGGATCTCTTTTTTATTAATCGATATCCATCAATACAAGATTTATTTTTTTCTTACTTTTTTTTACTTTGATTTTTACAGTTTTGAAAAAAAAGCGTACTCCAAAGAGAGAGAAAAAGGACCGATTGCTGGGGACCCTTCCACGTAAGCCCATGTCATGTGTATGCGCCTTATTTTTATTTTTTATTTTTATTTCTTTTCTTTCATATATCTCTTGCTGTAAACATGGTATTTTTTTTCGTACAGCAATAAATACAAACATTATTTCATTCTTTGATTTCGGTAGTACGATGCCAGATCTCATATATTCTTGGCACACAAAAAAGAGGGTTTCAGTTCAAAATTTAAAGTATTTCATGATGAGACATATAGCAAAAACTCCGACTATGTTGTTCTGGATCGTTTTATCAATGGAATATCAATTTCTTTCTTTTTTTATAATTAATGCTCTTTTTTATAGTAAATTAATAAAAAAAGGCACAGAAAAAGGTTAATTATGTACAATAATGAATGGATGTAAAATAAACAAGTACGTGTGTGTGAGAAAAAAAGAGGAGAGGGGACATTTAAGAAAAAAAATTTTTTTTTTTCTTTTAAACATTGTGTGTAATTGGCGGTAAAAGAAAACGATGCTAAAAGTTTGTAATAAAGAAAAAAAGAAACCAAGTATACAAAATCCAATAAAAACATAAGAGTTAATTAAAAAAAAAAAATATGGCGGGTTATAAGGGTTAAGTAGAATCGATAAGTAGTCTGTTGTGTGACAAAGAGTAATTTTTTTTCTTGAAGTTTGCAATTGTTATTTTGTTTAGTACAAACCATCATCATCGTTGTCTGATATAGTAGAAAGTGGAGAAGTCGGTATATAATTAAGATCTTGGGGATCGTCTTGCATTTGATAGATAGGCTCTGTATAATCAATTTGTTCTGATTTGATTGCCACAGGTGTTGGTGTCACTGTTATCGGGGTTGTTGCCGACGATGATGCTAATGTAGCAATAGCGTTATTAGTCGGTACAGATGATGATGGAGCAGTTGCGGTTGCTGCTACTGTTGTAGTGGTGGATGCTGCAACAGGTCTCTTTTTCTTCTTCTTCATTTTTTTAGACTTTTTATTATTACCCGTATTCACCTTTTTATGTTTACGGCTTGGCCATTCTTGTTTGTATATGATTTTATGACGTTCGCAACGTGGGCAGCGCTTAGGTCTCCAATCCATAAAAATAGCACTTGGGCTCCAAGTCCATGTAGCCAGCTCATTGGTGATGGCGGTATCCGCTCCTACTTGATCCGATACATCTTGACGGCGGAGTGGTCGAGAACATGCAATACATATTAGTTCCTGATTTAATAATGATTTTCTGGTATTAGTGGTATTTTTTGGTGTTGAAGGTGCAGATTCATTTTCTGTTGTCGTTCCCCCTTCATCATCATCGTCATCGTTCTCATCTTCGTCTGACCATGCACACATTTCGGCACTACTAATGGAGGATAAATCCGACACATCATCCAAGAATTCATCAAAGGCTTGAGTAGCCTCATCGTTGAATAATCCATCGTCCATTTCTCGCTGTCGCCAATGATAGCTATCGTCCAGATCGTCGTCTTCCTTTTTAAATGTGATGGGTTCATTGAATCGGGGTGATAGACTTACTGCCGAATCGGCCTTTGACTCATTTGATCCGTCATCCAAATGTTGATAAGTAGGAGACTCGAGCTGAGTTGAAGGAGAATAGTTCCAATTTGCCACTGCATTATGGCTTTGCACTCTCTGGCTAGCATCACGGTGTATATCTGTATTCACCACAACAGTAATTTCCTTTTGGCTCTTGTTTTGCTGCTGTTGCTGCTTCATTTTCTTTTGTTGTTCTTCCTTTACTCTTAAATATTCGGCATCCATGACAGCATCAACTAAGAGATCCAAAGGACAATTAGAAGACCGCCTTCTTTCATATCTTGGTGTATCTTGCTGCTGTTGCTCATTGCCACAAAGAAAATGGATGCTCATCACATTGCTGTGCTTTGGTTCCTGTTGTACACATAGAGGTCTCACAAGTGAATCATCCAGGATCTCCTTGTCCTCTTCTGGTGTAATAGTGGTAGTAGAAGCTGCGGTTGTGGATAGGTCCATTTCTTTTGAAGCCACGTCCTCTTGTTTTATTATAGGGTGATGTACCTCCATTTCCTTTGGTTCCGGATCAATTTCCTTTGTGGTATCCTTATTTTCCATATCTTCATCATTCTCCATTTCTTCTCCAATCAATTCCTCAAGCGAGCCGATGGAATGACGGTGATGGACCACTGGTTCAGATAATAAAGATGGTTCAGTTATTGTGGATGATGGAATTGTAGATGTTTGTTGAGGTGATAGAGAAACTTCAAGTGAGGCACGCTTTGCACGACGATTTTGCGAATGGTCTAAAATTAATAACAATGTGTAACATCAAATAAAAACAGTGAGTATTTTTCTGTGCTCATCATGATATGTGTTGTTTAACTCCATATTCCGTTTCCCCCCCTTTTCTTGTTATTATATCATCTGTCATACTCTACCTTCGTATAGGGCCGATTTTCGTTTCCGCGTACTACGTCTGGTACCACCTGGGGCTTCTTCTTCAATCATTGGTGTAGACTCCTTCGTATCAAGTGTTGCAAAATAACCCGTGCCCTGGCTTTTTTTTTTTGTAAAATAAATAAAATTTAGTTCTCATATATCTTACACACATATAAATCTATTTCATTCTCCACTCTCCCTTTTGCCCCTTTTTTTTTGCCGCTTCCGCCACTGTCAAAAAAAAAGAAGGAAAGAAAGAAAAAAAAAGAAAATAGAAAAAGAAACCAAACTCACTTTTCACAAGTCACGCAACGGCATTCGCAATTATTTTCACCAAAGTAATGTTTACCATAATAAACTGTGATTTCTTCGCCACACTTAATTTCTCTTATAACTTTGAAAGAAATTGAGTTTTGTCCAAGTGAAATAAACTTTAAATTCCCAATTTTCCCAACAATATATATATATATAAAAATAAGTTTCTCTTTCACGATCCTCATTTATGTATGTTTTACTTTACCTTGCAGTTAGATACACAATCATGATTAGCGAAACGGGCAGGACCTAAAAACAAACAACTGCAATTCTTGCGGGTGGACCACATGACGCTAAAATCGCGATTACCCTTCTTTAGCTCGGCATCGTCCTTTGGATCCAAACAAGCGATCATGCCGGTCAATAACCGCATCTCATCACCAATATGCCAATCCCTTGTTGCAATTAAACATGCTTCCACTTTTCTTCCAGTATTACCATAACGTCTTGTATCGCCCACTTCATAACCTGCGTTAGGCATGTACCTGATCACAAGGGATTACACAATTATTATTTTTGTTTTATTTTCTTTATCTTTTTTTTTTTGTTTTTTTTTTCAAAAAAAGGGGGAGGCTAAATGACTTACATGTACATGTAACGTTTCATATGTTGAACGAATTCTTGAACCTGTTTGGTATTTTTTGATCCCAAGTATGATTTAAAATAATCCATTCTAAAAAATATAGAGTCAAAAAAAATAAAAAAATATATGTGTGAGAAATTATATAAAAAAAAAATAACTACGCAAAAAAAAAAAAAGGGTACGACAGGGGAGAAACACAATCACCCAAAATACTTACGCTAACATCTCAGCAACGGCATCACTTGGCCTGGCCCTTTCCAATACATGTCTTTGAATGACATCAAGTATCTTTCCATTGGCAACTCTTGGTCTACGATGATCTACATTCATCTTGATGGTATTGAACCAAAGGTGCATACTGTCCAAGAAGATATCCGTGAAGAGATCATCGTATCTAGACAATACTTTGAAGTCCATTAAGGCAGGACTATTTGTTTGCTGCATTGTTGTAATTATCTTGTTTTTCTCTATTCGTGTTGTACTTTTGTTGGAGGTTCTTTTTTTTTGTGGATTTTTTCTGTTTTTGTTTGTTTGTTGAATTATTTAATACTTAATGAATTAATGTTTGTTGCTTAATATTCATTAGTAAAGTAAAAAAAGAATATGATACAATATATAAAAACAAAGAAAAAAAAAAAAAAGAGGAATGAAAAAGTTGAACGGAAGAGAGAAAGTATATGAGAAAAAAAAAAAACAAAAAAATTATAAATTGATAATTCAACAAAGTTTAATCGCCATTTCACATGATGTCTTTTTTCAAAGCCAATTTATTCTCCGGCTTTCAATGAAACGAACAAATCAAATGGCGTGGATGACAATCCGTACACACACACACAAACAAATAAAATAGTTATTGATTGTTTATACTCCTTTTTATTGTAAAGGTGGAAGGGCGAAAGGAAATAAGCATTACTACTTTATCAACCACAACATACAAAATAGACTTATAAAATAAGACTATCTGTGGGTCCGTTTATGATGTCATTGTGAAGTTGTATCATCAAATGATGATGCTGTAGTTCTTTTTTACTCTATTAAGAAAGAAAGGTTTGTATTCTCTACTTTTAACTATTACAATAAGAAATCATTATGGTAAATGTCATTAACGTAGGGTATTACATATCCTTTTATCCTTTGTATCATTCATATTTTATATCTTCCAGTGTTGGATAAATGACTAATCAAATCTATTTTGGGGGGGGAAAAAAAAAAAAAAAAAAAAAAGAAAAAAAAGAAAAAAGAAATTTAAGGTTGACGCAATTTTTTTTTTCTCTTTTAAAATATAAATAATGTGAAAAAATACAATAATAAAAAAAGCGAAACGTCATTAGTTTATAAATGTAAACAATACGATAATAACACATCATCGTTATCACCGTTACGTTCATTACTATTTATAATCTAACAAAAAAAAAGAAACTTTTATTCTTTAAAACAATCTCCTTTCCTTCCACCTTTATATTGATATAACAATAGTTAATAGTAATAATAATGCAAGAACTGATCATTTGTTTTATTTTTAAACATTTGTTGTTACCAAGCAACTAGCACGCGAAAACCATATCGCGTTGTTACAAACTACGCCACAAAATCGTTAGACAACAATGATTTAGCATCTCATTCATTTCATGGTATCAACATACCTACATACTTTTCTTAGATATGAAACAAACAATGAATGCAGTAAAACAATATAAATGGTCACCTTCTAAGTCAATTATGATACTAAATAAAATGGAGGAGATCAAAGCTTTTCCTTTCGTAATGTTATCAGATTTGCCTCAAAAGTGCTTCACTTTTTATATAAATTAAGGTCTGGCAGCAAGTACACTTCATGTTTATAAAAGTCTTAATATGGTATTCTAGAACCAGGATCGACAACAATCAAAATAACTGTATTCTCCTCCTTTTTTTCTCCCCCTCTTTTTCTGTTTTATCATTAAAAAAATGAAAGATTGTTAATAATAGAATATTTTTACAAGCTATCTATTCAAAAATAACACGTCGTTCTTTGCATGAATCGGATAGATTTTTATATTCATTATGGGAATATTTTTGATTTAATTGTGTAAATGTTCACATCCCTTTTTTGCTTTTTCTCTCAGCAATGAATCAGCATGTATTAATTAAACTTGTCTTATACTCTAATATGTTTACTATATATTCCAAAATAGTTATTTAATAGATATTCTCTTTCTTTTTCTCTAAATATTAACAAGATGACTAAAAAAAAAATGTCGCGTTTTTTTTTTTCTTTGGTTATGTAAATTTGATGCTGTGAAACAATTCCATATTTATCTTTATTACAAAATTCTTTTTGTCTCCCATATTCACACAGTTTATTCCGGCGTGTTACCATCATCTCATCATATGCGTGTTACAAGGCATAACCATTTTAGGATATATTTCACTTTGAAGTTTGGGCTAGTAAAACATGAACACACTTTGAAAATAAAAAGTAATACACTATTATCAATGTATATCATCAAATAAATACAGTCATTAACTTAACTCTATTCTCTTCAAGTAATGCTATTGACTTCATTGCCATTAATAGTATCAAAACATGTCATTATTACATTTAAGAAATCAGGGGGCTTTATGCATTGAGATCTTGATATCTTTATTATTGTTAAATATAGAACAGAAAATAGTAACATCAGGCGCTCTTATTTTCTTATATTCGTATCGGCAAAAGAGTAACAATTAGGAACGGTTTTTGAACACACACGCATACACACACACACTCTCTTATCATCACTCGTTACGTCTCATACGAAAAAGGGGCTACTTTCAGTGTAAACACACGTTTCGATCCACAAAAGGTTTGTTTATATCGGGGCTCTCTTTGTTTGCTTCAAAACACGCGTCCAAATCATATATGTTTTAAACCTATTGGATTTTCAGTATCATTCCAGAATACTTGAAATAATTTTTTTTATCGTAAATGTCAAGGTTATTATTTTTAAAAATAATGATCCCTTTTTATTATATATGTTTAGTAGATCTTCAATAAGATAAATCCATTAACGTCTTTATTAAGCATGGATATCAAATATCTAAATCATGAGGTTTTATTTCATTCATTAGATCAACTAAAATAAAAGGGAACACTAATGTAAAACATCATATCTACTCACTCGAATATCAAAGTGTTTAGTTGAAATCCGGAGTTGAGAGGCACTTCCAGAAGTACGCGGTCTCCATTTAACAAAAAGGTGATTCAAAAGGATGGCTAGCAAAAAGATGCCATTTTTTCTCAGTAAATGAACAAATTGGCCCGGAACGACTGTATTACCAGTGCTATCTTCTATGTGCTTTCATAGAGAAAAAATACAGTGTGGTTTTTTGGTTAGAACACATAGATAGCGGTAGAGATACTACTGGGTTTGGCCTAATGTCACATTTTACTAGCAGAGATATTTTTTTTTGTATTGTACGAGGTAGTTGGAGCTAACGCACATCTTGGTTAGAATAAATATAGCCTACTCTGCAATGTTGAACTAAGAGAAGATGATGAGCAATTCGCCAGCTCCATGGGCGTGCTTGAGAAAGCGCCTCATCATACAGCCAAGGTGGAGCACATGATTATACAATGTCCTATCATGGATGGTTTCAATAAAAGTGCTCTTTGATACAGCTTTACTACTGTTCGATCAATGGAACTACTATGCTTTGGTGCTTCATTGTTGCACCAACAAAATCAAAAATCTCCTATATTTCTGATTTTCTATATAGTGGATATGCTTTACAGATGATGAATTTGAATTTGTGCGGTAAACTTAAAAGACTTTCCTTAGATTTCTATGATAGAACCGACAATTATAGATTGAGCGATATGAATATCTACGACATATTCCGCAGTTCACGCGGCGACTGTCCCCGTATCCTTCATCAAATAAAAAGTACACCAGTTTTAACAGCACTCTCTCTTTATTCACCACTCTTAAGTATAGTAGATCGGGAAATCCTGTATGAGAATGTACCAACCCTCGAGATGCTTGAATTACATCGTCCCATCATGTGGAGTAGCTAAATTCCACATAGCATTGTACCAACAACTTCTCTTGTGCATGTCAGAATTGATATGGAAGCAGCTAGAAATGTCGAGTGCCATACCCAATAGTACCTCTACTTAAGCAATAAGTATACCAGTAATACTTGCTGGAATTTTCCTGATAAAGAGTTGGATGTAATGGACGAAGAAGAGTTCATTTATGAAAATGGATATCGTCAATTCTTGGAATTCCTTGAGTAATTGAATGGCGATATGACAGAATAGTTTAAAATAGTTTTTTTTTTTGAAAATCTGTTTATATTATTCTAAAGGCTTGCTACTACCTCTCTAAGGCAATATACAGTATATCAACTCATATAGCATTTTAAAGTATTATTTGATGAATACAATGTAAACCTTTTTTAGCACCATCATTACTTTAATTTTTTTATCATTTAAAAATAAGGAACATATTCACAAAGGTTGCTAAGGCTGAAAAACATAGCCAAGAAGAAATACTTATTCTATGTTAAATGGTAAGATTGCTTATTGAGATACTATGCGTATAAGACGATACTATGTAATCAATTAGAAACTTGAATATGTCTGAATTTCAAAAAGGCTCTTCCATATCTGAACTTCAAAGCAAAGCTCAAAAAAAAAAAAAAAAAACGTTTTTTCGCCCTTTTCAATTTCCAAATACAAAATGGAGCATCTACACATTGGCTCAAGAATTCAAGTGGGGAAAGATCGGGCCACCATTCTATTTATTGGTTCAATTACCGGCACAAAGGGCGAATGGCTAGGCATCGAATGGGATGATCCCAACCGAGGCAAACACAATGGCACCCATCAAGACAAGCATTACTTTGATTGCAGGTGAGCATCTTATATACACAAAATATAAAACAACAGATAATAATAATAATAATAAAAAGATACCCCACATCCGGTTCATTTATTCGATTTCACCCCGAAAAGGTCCAAACCGGGCGTTCCTTTATGGACGCGTTGAAAGATCGCTATCTAGATGATATTGATACAACAGCAACCTATGATAAAAACAAAGATAAGAGTGAGTTGTATTGGGGCGGCAATAAGGATATTGTAGTGGAGACATATGGGTTTGAGAAAATCATGAGAGAACAACAGCAGTTGGGACAGCTCAAGGTGGTTGGGTTGGCAGAGCAGCTTGTGGCCAATGCAGGCAATGAAAATGAAATAGACGAAGCTGAATTAAGTAAGAGAGAGAAAGATAGTCGATTGTTTAACTATATTAAACTAAAATCTATATGTAAAGCGATGGAGGATGTGGATCTATCGAGAAACCTATTATCAGATTGGGAGACCATTGAATCTATTGTATCACAATTGCCAAAATTACAAAAACTTCGACTCAAGTAAAGTATAGATACAATACAAGAGACTTTGATTCTAATTTTTTTTGTTTTTGTCTCTCCTAAAGTCAAAACCGATTATTATCACCAATAGGAAATTATCAATTAAATCATCTCCACACACTTGCACTCAGTAGCACAAATATAACATGGAAAGATGTCAGTACTTTGGCAAAGAGTTTAAATCAACTGCAGGATCTTCAATTAGGTTACAACCATATCAATGTCGATCAACCTATCCATTTGCCACACTTGAAATGCCTGAATTTAGAGCACAATTGTATCACTGATTGGAGTTACATCATGAAATTAGATACACCAAAGTAAAAGAAAGAAACAAAAACTAGAATGATATGACAATTAAACTACTCTTATTTTGTTAAGTCTAGAGACCTTGTTTCTAAATGACAATGAAATCAAGACGATTATTACCTCGACACAAAACCCATTTCAAAAATTGACCTATCTTCGTTTAGAACGAAACAAGATCAATGATTGGTCCAGTCTTGATGCATTAGATGCATTCACACTCGACCATCTTCGATGTAAAGAGAATCATATTTTTAAAGGTTTGTTGTTGGGTATTCATTAAGATGCATACAACTAATATAATAATGATAAAATAGATATGGATAAGGAGGTTGAGTTATCCCATATTGTGGGTCGTATCAGTAGTATCACTACTGTAAATGGAAATACCGTAAATAATCATATATATAATATTTCATTGGTTTCCATAGTAATATAATATTCCCTCTAATAGTTAACACCAAGAGAGAGAACAGACTTTGAGCGTTATTACCTAATCCATTGTAGTAAACAAGGTGAAACACATGACTCGATTGGAAAACAGCATCCACGTTATTTGGAACTATGTAAAAGTAATTTAATTATAAAACAAAAAAAAAAAAAAAAAAATAGTTTACTCAATATATAGATAGAACATGGCGAACCAGATATTGGGGCATCCAAAAAAAGAGAAGTTTCAACACTAAAAGACCGACTCATTACCATCCACATAACACTAAGACCGATTGATGAGCTCAAGACCATCCAAAGTGTTCAGGATCTACCACCAGTGGCCAAATCCATCACAAAGCGATTCATACCCACCATGACAATAAGAAATGTTAAACATATGATTCAGAAACTGCTCAAGATCTCGGCGGTGCATCAGCAATTGTATCTGACGGATGAGACGAGGGTGATGGATATATCGGATGATTTAAGGGATTTAAAGTTTTATGGTATCAAGGAGAATGATGAGATTGTGGTGATTGTTGAGAAATAAAATATTATATATATTATATATTCTAAAAAGAGATATTTATTCTGTGTTTATATATATATATATATATATATTTCATATAAATATATATTGTGGATATTATGAAGTTATATAATGGGATGAAAAAAAAATGGTGTGAGAGAACAAGAGTTTTTGTGTAAATAATGGTGGGGGTAAAATAAAAAGCAAAACAAATAATAAATAATAATAATAATAATAATAAAGTCTATCTATCAACACTAATATAAACACCTTGAGTTGGATGATACATGGGTGATGGATTCAATGGTTGCTTGACCTGCATTGCCGACACATCCGCATACTTTTGCTTATTCCACTCAATCACAAAATGCTCCAGATTAGCAGCTGCAATCTCACCTCCATTATGCGACACCCGTTGCTGAGGATCCTTACAGGTGCCCGACATCCTCGACGCCGCCTCGATCGCCTCTGCCCACTGTCCAGCCTCAAACGCCTCTCTTGTTAATTCCACGGCACTTCCTTGATCCCTCATCAGCTTGAGCAAGCCCTGCTCCTCAATAAACTGGGGTCGGGGCACATAGACAAACGGTGTCTGATGCCCGATACACTCTGAACATGTACCATAGCCCAACTTACCCAGCAGGACGTCGCATGCGTTGGTCAGGTCGGGCACATAGGCGTCTTTGGGCGCCCGATAAAACTTGTCTGGCATCTCGATGGAATCGGGGGCCGCGCAGACGATACAGACCCACCCTTCTGGGAGTGGGTTGCCCCACGTACTCCCGCCCAGTAACTGACCCCCAAAGGAGAGCAGGAGCACCTTGTTGTGTTGGTAGACCTCGCGCGGGATCCCCATTTCCTCAAGGACGGTCTCGCGATCCCGATTGTATTTACGAAAGACGAGTGGGACATCGATAATGCGTCGCAGAAAGAGACTGGCGGATGTCGAGATATCCTGTCCGTGTGTCTCGTGCTGGATATTGGAGACGCTGGTACATGGGAGTTGCAATTTACCATTGGCAACGCCCTTGCGTGTGACTTGGACCTCGGGGAACTTGAGATGGTGTGGGGTATGCGGGACGAGACCCACGGTATCGTCAAAGGATGGGATGCGAATGGCGCCCGGGAGACGGATGAGGAGGTCGGCGTTACGGTAGTCGGCAATGACTCGTTTTACGAGGGTGTGAATGTCGTCGTCGAGGGCGTCGCCCTCGCAGAGGCCGGTATAGACTTCATCGAATGTAAAGTTGCTGGCAATGGCGGCTGGGATACCTGCACCAGCAGCAGCAGCACTATAACATATAAAGAAAAAAAAAAAAAAAAAAAGTGTTATTATATATATAATATAGAATATATTTATTCTCATACCAAGGTAAAAAGGGTGCATCACATACGACACAATCGGCCTGCACCTGTTTTAACCAATTGATTTCATCGCTCAGTGTCTGTGGTCTCCTATCCAAAAATGATACGAGCTTATCAATGGTCTGTTGACGATCGACAGTGTAGGGTAAGGGTTGAATGACACCAGCATCAATATCTGCATATCGATACACCGCACCCAGTCTGATGACACCTTGAAAGATAAAGTCGGATGCCGTCGAGATGACATACACTTTGTGATTGCCAGGTAAATTCAAGATGTCCTGGATGATCTGATTAGCTCGAGTGGCATGTCCCCAACCTATTTATTATTAATATTATTAGTCTAGTTCTAACGCTTATTTTCTATAAATATTACCATGACCGGAAACATAATAACAAAAAGTAAAGGCTCTTTTAGACTGGTGAGAGGTATCGATAGTAAGACAAGCCATTTTATTTATTTTAATATAAAGAGGGTATTTATTATGTACACAAAAAATAATCTATAAGAAAGAGAGAATGAAAATAGAAAAAAAGAAAGGAGTTTTTTTTTTATTATTTGGGTTATTTTTATCTGGATCCTTTTTTGGACCTTTAACTATTTTAGGTTATTTTAGAAATGAACAGGGTTTTTGGTTACTAAAAAGTGTATGTGTCTCATATCATATCTTATTGTTTTTTGTTATCTTTGAGTGGGCTCAGTTTTTTTTTTTATTATTTTATGTATAAAATACATACGATTGTTACATAACGTTAATGGCTGAGTATGAATTACTTTATGACGATCAAATGCATTACAAACAACAGCAAGAAGTGCTCTTCATATACCCTCTCTTCTTTTCTTTTTTTTTTTTTTACTCTACTTGAAACATATCCAACACTTTATTTTGTATAAATTAAAAGAAGTTCATTTTATTTTATTTTTTTGCCACATGGAATAAACATCACGTGGCAAACAAGATCAGAATTTAGTTGTAAAAAACTGGTTTTATGAGAGTTTATAAAACAGGTAATTATGGTGCGTGTAATTAAAAGTAAAATATAGAATAAATGCACGCAGTGCTCTTTTGTTGTTATTAAGTAAATGATGTCATTTGATCAGAGAGGTTTATTATATTAAATCGTGAAACAGAGTGTGTAAAAGAAGGAACAATAAGACTTTATATACGGAATTTAAATAAGTATGAAAACAAAAAGTAAGTAAACCTTTGTTTGCGTCAATTTGTTTGAATAGTAGACACTTATATTTTTTGACATTGGACAAACACCAATCAAATCCCATAAAGATATATGAAACATTTAAACACAAAAGAAAAAAAAAAGGGTTTTGGATCACAAAATAGATGAGTGGAGTCAATTGTCTTTATTGTTGCCAAGCTTTATTCGCATTTTCTCGATATGATATTCCTTCTATTAGGTTTTTAATGATCAAAGGAATATTTTTTACTATTTCAAAAACTTCGTTTTCTTTACAAGAAAGGTGCACACAATCATTGTGGTTATAAAGACTTTCCAACTAGAGACTCTCTTTTGAATAGTGGAACAGTTCATAAAAATAAAGTGTTCACAAAATAATTCCGGCACATTGTTTACCAAACATCTTTTTCAGACATTGTCATATTGGTATATTCTTGCAATGATGAAGAGAGTATCATTCATAAAAAGTTGTCAATGATAAATAGAGGTCATTAAGGGTACAGACTTTTACTAGGTTTCATTGTTCTTGTTTTCTTTTTTCTTTTTTTTTTAAAAAAAAAAGAAAAGAAAAGAAAAGATGCTTGTTGTCTCTGTATATACAAAAAGGAAAATAAGCTATCAATCCAAACCTAAAAAAAAAAACTCTAAACCTTTTAGTTTAAGTTTTAACAATTTTAAGGTTGGCTGAAAGCTTTTCTTTTTTCGAGGCGTAAAGCAATTGAGAGAAAGAGAAAGATGGATCTTTATTTAAAGATTTAAGTTTTCTTCAAGAAAAGGTATTCTTTACAATGGTATTCCTATGATAACCAACCACACACTTTAATATAATTTATGTTTTGATTTTACGCAACTCTACGTTGAGAGTAAAATAGAAATCACAACCTTCTTTTTTTAATAGACCAAATCACAAGAAAAAAAAAGGGAGGTTGAGAGAGATATCAACAAAGATAACACACACAAACATATCAGCTGCTTTATAACCATATGCACAATATATATACATATCTTGATCCATAACAGCTGAAAAGTTTTAATCCGAGTCAACGGGTTTAAATAAAAAAGGGTTCAGAAAGACCACACGTGTTTTTTTGCTTTTCTATCAATACACACAGTTTATACACATTTATATATGTTATGGGTATACTTTATATCCAATTTTATTACTATAAATATATTCAAAAATCAACTATGCACAATTTCTTGGACCTCTTTGAAAAAGATCATCGCCCTGTTGACCACGAGCCTGTCGCGACTTTTCAAATTCACCATCCATCATTGTACTCGAATCCAACTCATCCTCATCCAATGTCTCCAAGGTGTACCCTTGCCACTCATGCTCCTGGACCTTGAGGGCGCTCTCCCGTTGCCAGGTGGCCTCCATCTTGGTGGCATGGTAGCCCTTCCACTCTTCGGATGTCTCTGATTGGGATGAGGTGCGACGGGGGCTATCTGTGCTGCTATTGGGTCCCGGATATCCCTTCCAGACCTCCTCTTCATCCTCTTCTGTAGGGACGGGGTAGCCATTCCATGTCTCGGAATCATTGTCGGGATAGCTTGTCCATTTCTCCTCAAAGGCGCTGTCGGGTTTGCCTGGCACGAATTCGGGGGCACTGGGCGATAGTCTGGATTTCTTTGTCTGTTTGCTGACGTTGGAGTCATGATGGGACGAGATAATCGAGGTGGCGATGTGCAGTGCTTGCTTATTCTTTTTATTGTCGATGACTGGTGGTGGTGTAACCTCGTGCTCTTGGTTTTCTCTTACGACATCAGCCAATCGGACATCGACTTGCTGTTCATCATCAAGTCCGCCTTCATCATTACTATCACTATCACTAGAGTTTTGTTCTTGCTCTGGTTTGTGAATGGGTATCTCTAGAGTAGGCTCGTCATTAGTGACAATGGCATTATCTTTGTCCTTCTCTTCTTTGTTATCTGGTGGTGTTGAGTGTAATTCTACTTCTTGTTCTTCTTGTTGTTGTTGATCCACTTTATCTACCAGCTGTGATATACGCTCTGTTTCAGGCACAATATGTTGTTGTTCCTCTTGAGTGAGTGTCATCATCTCTTCTTCTTCTTCTTCCTCCTCTTCCACAGGCTGTTGTTGTTGCTGCTGTTGTTGTTGTGGTATAAAGCTTGTTCGTCTTGAAGCAGTGGCACTCATGGGTAAATCAACCTCATTCTCCTCATCACAGGCAATACGTTCGCCATATTTTAAAGCCTCGACTTCTATACTTTCATTGATGAGTTGATCCTTTCTTAAATAAACACGTGACACTAGCCAATGATGCGTTAGTGTGTCACCAGGGGTAAGATGGTTGAGATTCGGGATTGGGATGACAGCAGCTCGAAGTCCCTCTACATGAATCGGCTTGACGCTCGACATGCGCTTGGACTGCTGTGGTTTTTCCGCATTTAGGATTTTATCCAATAGGGCGTCACTTGATTCGATAGTGGCATTCTGCTGGCAGAGTTCCAAAAGCGAGACCTCCGTATCGAGCTTGTGTGCGCCAGGTGCAGAGAGCACAATCTCACCATTGGCCTGGATGTCCTCATTGTCGCCTGCGGTGTAGGCCGTGACAATGTCATGAATGGCATTCAAATGGGGCTGAATCCAAGGGACGCAGACCATCATGCCATCATTGTTTTCACGCAAGAAGGCTTGCAGCTTACCAGAGAGACATGTGCGGTAGGCATGGTGCCCCTTGGCAGGCGAGATGATGCCAACCAGGTCACGAAACATGTCTCTGGTGCGATTGGTACAACCATGTTCCAGCTTCTTTCGTAACCGCCGTACCTCGGGTAGCGTCAGCGCAGTCATGACGGCGGCAAAGCCAGAGAAATCACGGTAGGCATGGAGCAAGAGATGGGCCACTCGGACAAGATGGGTAAAGAGACTATCGCTTCTGGTCACGGGTGGATTCACAGCCTGGGCAGAGGGACCACCCTTCATGAGCTCTGCCCAGTAAATCAACTGATGAGCGAGACTGTGGACAAGGTATTTGTGGAAATCGACAAGATGAGCGAGTTTTGTCTGCTTCTTGTCTAATTGGCTGATCCAGCGCTTATCCAGCAGGACATTATTGTAGAGTTGAATGTCGATAATGGCAATCTGTCTGGCCAGTGTTTCTGGATCCCAAAATAGAGCAGTAGCGCCTTCCAGGGACTGCATCTTTCTTCCAAGGGCATCTAGTCGGTGACGTTCGACTCGTACATTTTCAATGAGTCGACGAAGGACACCGACTGACACGGGTGGATTGGCCTGCTTGGCTTCATTGAGTTTTTCAGATGCTTGTGAGAGTGCATTTCCACAAATAACATACGACTGAGCGATAGGGGAAAGCGGAATAAGTGGAAGTCCACTGTTGGCTGTTGCCATGGTTGAATATATTAAGTTTTTTTTAATTTGTATTGTTTTTCAAAGAGAGAAAAAAAAGAGAAAAAAAAGAAAAAAAAAAAATAATCAAAAAAATAAAACAAGAGAACGGAGCTCTCTCTCTCTCTCTCTCTCTAAGTTTTTTACTTGCTATGCTGAGATTGAAATAAAAAAAGCTTTGCACAACTTCTGATGCAAATCAAAAAGCTTTTTCACTCTCTCCTTCATTCTCAGTTTGCTGCAGAAACACGTGAGTTACGCTTTAACAAACTGGTGATACCTTGGACAACCTTTATTTTTATACTTTTATTGGCACTAAAATAAGAGAGAAAGAGCGGAAATAGAAAGTGGAGGTGTTGTCAAAGATTTCACAACACAATATTCTTTTTTGTTCCTTTTTTCTCCAACCAAAAAAACAACATGCATCTTTTCGACCAATCAAATTGAGCCATTTTTTTAATGATTAAAAATAATAATGTTTGTAAAAAAAAAAGATGAAATGCATGAATCTATACATACAATAGAGATATATTAGCCAAGAAGCCGAATAAAGCCAGCCAAGCTAATAGAAATGTTCACGTGACTAGATAGGAAAGTGTGTACATATATGTATGTGGATTCACTATGGCTGGTGGCCTTCTTTCTTTTGAAACTGGTATACTGGGTACTAAGTCCGGATCGATTTTTTTTATTGGACCTGTATTATGAACAGTCGCTTGCTAATCAAGCGTTAATATAGAATATTAAAGTAGTTAAAAAATATGATAACTTATTTATTGATTCTATTTTTCATTATTCTGGTACTTTTGACCGAATATTTCAAAGACATTAATAAGACATTTTATTAAAAAAAGGCATCCATTTTGGAATCATGAAATAGTGACATAAAGATCCTAAGTAAAAAAAAACTGGAAATATACACAAAGTATTTACAAGAAAACCAGTTGATTCGAAAGGCATGTCTGCTGATAAATGTGTAGCAGATTGTAAAGGAAAGAGAAGGGCCAAGAGGTCGTCACCTATAAAGGAGAGGGTTGAAATTATCCATCTGGATTCCAATGAAGAGGGCGTTCGTCATTCATCCAACCAAAAAAGTCTCCATCTCCGTAACTGACTCCGTGTCTGCCGAAGACAACAAAAAAGGGTAAAAATGGATGATGACAGTTTCAATGATAGTGATGCCCAGCCTGCTCCCAATGATGCCTTGATGATGAATTCTCTTCCGGAGTCAAAAGCAGCTTCACCAAAGACGAACAAAGAGATTAGCATGCCTAAGGGCTTATCTTCGTCACATACCCTTTCGACTAGGACTAGCAAAGGATCTGATCTCATCTCAGGATCTACCACTGGTTGCGACAAAGATGTCCCAACATATCCTTTTCACGGTAATAAAGCCATCACTATCGAGGAGTGTGCTATTGCAAGAGTGAAGGATGATAAGTTCCTAAACGATACAATCATGGAAGCTTATCCAAAGATATTGCAAGATTAGTACCAGAGAGAGGATATTTATTTATTCAACTCGTTCTTCTTTACAAGATTAACACTGTCAGATAAGATCAGTCCTCGCCAACAACCCAAAGCCATAAAGTATGAAAAGATATAGCGTTGAACAAACAAAGTTGATATATTCGAGAAGAAGTGGATTGCCATCCCCGTTGAACAAGGTCATCATTGATTCATCGTCACCATTACCAGCCCTGCTCACTGCGTTAGATACTAATTATTTTTTCTTTCTTTTCTTAAAAAAAAGCAGAGGATATGTGACGTTGTTTGACTCTCTAAGTGGCGACAAAGAGGTCTTATACGAACAGGTATGTAAATACCTTCTGGCCGAGGCCACTAATCGTCTTCATATGGAACTTGACGATTTCAAAAAGCTTAAATATGTCACTATTCGAGTTCTATGACAGCTCAATAGCATATACTGTGGGTACCTAGTGGAGCACCATTATTTAGGAAAAGGCTAGTCAAGATATTAAAGGAAGAGGAGTATGAAACATATAAGAAGAGGAGCAAACTGTAGTTATGCTATCGATGTTAAGTGGCGGCAGAAAACCATAAAAAAGAAAAATTATGGAAGAAATAGGAATCGCATGTGTGATTGTGATAACGTTATGTTATCTAATTAACAATCCCCCCCCCCCCCCTCTTTTTGTTACAAGACAGTTTATATTGTTTTGCCTAGTACTAAATCAATAAAAAGAAAGTCGTCTTTTTCTTATGATAAGGTTAGTGCTTGATTAGAAAAATGTATTGCATAAAAAATGACAGTTCACATTAACAGACAGTTGTCTGGATTAAGAGAAGTTGTTATCCAACCTTATTTTGATGTTATTCAATGTCATTTACTATCTATCTTTATTAAGCAATAAAGGAGTATATGGAGATGGGAGAGACTTAAATTAATAGTGAAGCTTTTGGAAAGAATACCGAGTTCATTTTTATTGTTTAGGAATCCATATTCTTAGCATGGCCGTTTTTGAAGGTTTTTACCAGGTTGATATTCCCTTTGTTCTTTTTTATTTGGGTGCTCTTGAATCAGATATACTAAATATAGCTCGATATGTAGTAACATGGCTATGTTCTTTTACTATTATTTTATTATTGAAAGTGTAACACTGACTTATATATATAGATGTGTAAGATTATAATGTCTATGCTTAAAGCTTGAAGGTAAAATTCTCATTTTTGTACATCAATGAGATAGCTCTGATTTGTCTAAGCCACACACATTTTTCTAATACACTTCTGATTTCTCCAGAGAAAATCAGACTCATCTCACTCTCAATATAAAAAGAAAGCAATGGCTGAGGAACTTGTCTTTGGCAAATTTCGTAACTATGTTGGACTTCACGGTACCTTTGTAGACGCTATTGCCTCAAGAGATCTTGAAGGATCCAAATTCGTCTCAGCCCAGCATATACAAAACCGCATCGTCCGAGACGGAAATGAATCGCACATCACCATCATCTCTCCACCCGAATTAAAAGACCTTACCGAAAAACGTGCAGAAACCTTATCCAAAAAAGATTTCCATAAGGAGATCATCACCAAAATAATAGATTATTATGGAAAGGTTGACACCTGGGCGAAGCCTATCGATCTTGGATTAGGTTCCTGTCGCAAGGGCGATAATGTCAGTTACTTTAAGGTCATCCATTGGCCTATGGGACAAAATATTCGCACTGTAGGATTTGGACTAAAGGAGATTTACAATTTTCACATCACAGTGGGTTTTCATCCTATCGATGTATACCTGTATAAAGGACCAGGATCGCTCTGTGACCTGCAGCATCTATCATGTTCAAAAGAGCGACTCAAATCTCTTATTGAATTTGTGCCCTTCTATTATCATGATACCAAATTTATGAAGGCTCTTTACAAGCAATGCGTACACTTGAAGGCAGGGAAGGAGTTACTCAAGTTGTCTAAACTTTATTTGTTAGGTAAAGAGGAAGCTTGCTCTTAAATATTTTTTCTAATATATACCATCATTATACATACATCTATATATACTATACCTTGGCATGATGGCAACAACAACAATGCAATAAAAAAAAATAGCCAATCTCCAATCTATTTATTCAGAATCAAAGACAGTGTCCAATCCATTATTAAAAATATGTGGAATCAGTGCTTTGCTTGGTTTTGCCGTTGCTTATTGTTTACGCAAATCATAGCAACAATGCATTGTGTAAAAACTTCTCTCCCGCATTTACATACATTTAATAACATCATAAATAAACAACATGATATTTATATAATATTTTTTTGGGGTTTTTTTTCACCTTGTCTTTTTCTGAGGTGGAACACCATCTGATGTCTTTTTAATCACAGTGCCTTTTGATATACTATGCCACCTTATTTTTCAGTAATAATACGAGTACTCTGAGTCTTTCACTAGGTTGGTTTAACATAGCTACAGAAGTTGAAGATCTACTTGACCCTAAAGAATAAAACATTGGAGAAATACACTTGCATTGTATCTTCCCCTTCAGACACTCCACTATATACCATCTCCATTTTCTTGCAGTCCTCACATACTGCAACGCCATTTTGGTAGATTCAATGTGTTGGTAAATATACAAATATAATATAAAGTAAACAAAATCGAGATGGACATTCAATTGAAGGAGCCACTATTATCAAGGCACCATAAACGACATTGATATTGCAGATTCCATCAAGCAAAAGAGGAAGAAGGTAATATAGCAGGGAAAAGGGAGAAGTGGAGAGACTCTTTTCTATGTATGATATTAACGACTAAATATTTCAAATATATGGCTATTTGTCCTTATTTTAAATCTAAATATAGTAAATCGTATTTTTGTGACATTTTTATATTCATATCTGTATTAATATAAGTGGATATCCAAATATTAAGTTTTTTGGTTCTTCCTGTTATTTATTTATAGTAAAAATGAAGCTGAGCAGTTTAATACTTGGCCTCTCTATTGTTCCTTATATATTTGCTGCAGATAGTCCTGAAATAGAAGATGGTAACTCAAGACAACTATATTTTTCCAGTTGATGCAATTACTCAGTTGTATAATTAGGTTTTGAAAAAGTGACTTGTGCGAGTACTGTCAAACTAACCAATAAAGCCAATGGACACAAACTTCATTCTCATGGCGTATCTTATGGAAGTGGTTCTGGTCAGCAATCAGTCACAGGCTTCGCTGCTGCAGATGATGGCAACAGCTTTTGGATGATTGAAGCCTCATCTGGAAAATACTGTTCACGCGGGTAAATTTTAACAAGAGATAAAATCAAATATATTTATATAAATAAGAATGTTGTCTTATGTGTATCTTCTCTTTTCTTTTGTTAGAGAGCCTGTTGCCTGCGGATCTACCATTCGTTTACGTCATACAAACACCAAAAGCTACTTACACAGTCATAATCACAAGTCACCACTCTCCAACCAACAAGAAGTAAGCTGTTATGATGGACAAGATCAGGGTGATAATTGGAAAGTGGAATGTCTTGAGAAGGGCGATAAATATTGGATACGTGAAAAACCAATTCAATTGGTCCATCAGGAATCAAACACGTATCTAAGTAGTTTTCAACAACATCAATTTGGACAGCCTATTCCAGGTCAATTGGAAGTGGCGTGTGCAAAGGGAGCTTCAAAGAACTCGGTTTGGATGGCACAGGTAATATCTTATATTTATAATGCATTTCTCTATTTTTTTTTTATTATTATTATTAAACCATTCTTTTTTTTTTTTTGTACAAATAACAGGAAGGCGTTTATTTCGCATCTTTAGTCTAAAATTATTTAAATCATCACTTCAATCTGTGCCAAAGGAGAAGCATCATATTGATCTACTTTGTGTGCATCAGAAGGCAATACAAAGTTCTTTTGTTCTTGACCATAATACTGTGTTAATGCATCCTGACATGCCTAATAAAACAAATTATATAAATATATATAAAGCGCTACTATTTATCATCATAACTTACTCTAAACTCTGCCATTTTGATTGAACTACCAAATCCTTCTCCAATTTTATCCTTTCCAGAAAAGACACCCACAATAAACACAGGTGAGCTCGAATGACGTCCTGTCTCTGAAAGTAGTCTTGAAGTAGCAGGTTCTCTATTCAAGTTTTTCAAAAGAATAGAGACATGGCGCTTTGGTTCCTGAACCTTAATACTAGGTCTCACATCAAAATCACGAGCAAGGATGAATTCATGGATAAACTTCTTTGCTGCTGCTTCACCCTGTTCTTTGTAAATAGCACCAATAAGGGCATTCATACAATCAGCCATGACGGTGGCATGACCCAATTTTTCATCACCTTCGGGTGTTTTCCAAGAGATGGAATGCTGTAATCCGACTTCGGTTGCAATTTTGGAGAGTGATTTGTTTCCGATATAGGAGCGAAGTGTTGTGTTGAGGGCGCCTTGGTGGAGTATGGGATATTTACAGTGAATATATTCGGTGGCGAATAGCCCAACGACACGCTTGCCTATTTATTTATTTATTTTTTAAAAAAAAAGGACCTGTCAATTTCTTTTTTTTTTTTTTTTTTCCTCTTCTTGTATGTGTGTGTGTTTTACCAATAAATTCCAAAGAAGCATTGTTTTCCTCTTCCTCTACCGACTTGTGTGTTAGTGCCTGTTTCAAGGTTTGTGTATTAAGTGCTGAGAGTCCAAGACGTGCACCAAGGGCGGTAATGGTGGTGTTCTCTGGTTGAGTGTGAACAAGGGCTGTGGCCAAGCGAGGTACTATAAGGACAAACAGTGAGTCTATAGCTTTCTATTTTATCTTTTTTATTTACCAGCAAACTTTGTAGAAATAGTTTGACTTCTCTTCAATACACCAAACATAGTTCTAAAGTAGAAATAAAATAGAATAAAAAGAGGCTAAACTTTTTGCTGGTCCGAAAAAGTAGTGTCGACAAGGGACAAGTGGAGCGGGGGTGTTGGGACTGTGGCTGAGAATGAAATAAAGTCACACTTTAACACTTACTTTCACCTCATATGTTCAATAAATCTCCTGCTTTTTGTTCACAGTCTGCTGTTTTATTATGCAAAGATCGAGTGGATAGTTGTTGCTATAATATATACTTAATGAGTCAATTGAGTACAGTAATCACTTTAAAGCGCAGAACTGCTTGGAAGCACATAGCGTAGTAATTGATATAGGAACAGTCACCGCTTATGCATTTGATTGTGTGTATATATAGATTATCTTGAAAATACATTTTAAGTGCTAGATATCAGTTATTTCGCCATCAACTATTCACATATTTATATTTTAAGGTAATGAGTTACATAATAAACCGAGAAATGGAAACTAAAACCAGAAAACTAAGCTGCAATCGATATGTAATGATGAAGAGAATAAGGAGAAAAGCATTAATAATACACATGTCTATAAAACATAAAAAGAGATTCATCTGTGTGTGTGTGTGTGTGTGTGTGTGTGTGTGTGTGTGGACTATTCAAGTGACGCAAAAGGAAATTTATATCCATTTCAATCTTGGCACAAAATAAAATTTACTCTTTCTTCTTTCTTTATACAAAAAAAGAAAAAAAAACTCAACTTATGCCGTCACTTGCCCTCTCGACTGCAGAAGACAAGAATAAAGTTAGACGTGCCCTACCAACTGCAGTATGTTATCACTAATAAACAACAGCAACAACAACAACTAAAGCTAATCGATATTTTTGTTTAGAAAATTTATGCGGCCACAGTTGCGCGTCTGTATGTTGCTTATCCAAACCCTCATAAATGGGCCTATTCGGGCATCTGGGGCGCAGTGACCTTTTTAAAGGATAAAAAGAAGCATTCTTACTACATTCGCATTGTGGACCTGATGGTGTGTTTATACAGTACTCTACGTTAGTATAAAGAAGACTAATTCTTATTAATAGAGTCATCGTAGTATTATATGGGAACAGGAATTGTATGATGGTTTTCAATTTACCAGACACACACCCTTCTTTTACTCATTTGCAGCAGATGTAAGCCGTACAAGTTATAGATAAGACCAACTACTAAAAACATGTATTGCAATAGGAATATATGGCAGGTTTATCGTTTGCTGAAGTGGAGGATGCTGATGTATTTTATAATAAGATAACCACCCGGGAAAATAATTCATCAAAAAAGAAAAAAGGTAAAATATAAATTCTATTCTTTTGGGGCTATTGTTCACGTTGTATCACAGAAAAAACGAGCGGTAAAAAACCTAAAGGAAAACTCGACAAATCTCAGATTGGATTGCCCTCTGAATTTAGGTAAAAAAAAAAAAGAAAAAAAAAGAGAATATATATCGTATACTTATATTTATATTTATGATAACAAAAAAAGACATGTTGGTCATATAGGCTATACTCCTGATCAAGGTTTTAGTGTACAAAAGACTGGTCCAGAATGGAACAGTCTATTTGATCAATTACAGGATTTGGGTATATCTCCTCGAGAACTCCACGAGAATGAAGACTTTATTAAGGAATTTGTGAATGAAAGAGGTGGACCACCTCCACCACCGCCTCCACGCCCTTCTGGTTCAAGTGGAAACAAGTCTCGGGCTCCTCCACCTCCACCATCGAGACGTACTGCTCCACCTCCTCCTCCCGTTGGAGGTAAGTGAATAAATGAGTGTTTTATAGTGGATTATTAAGTTATATTATTATATTAGGTCGTCGTCCACCACCTCCTCCACCATCTCGTCGTAATGCGCCACCTCCTCCACCTCCAGCACCAGCTAGAAATGCTTCACCTCAATTACCTCCTCCTCCACCAAGATCAGTACCAGCACCACCTCCTGCTGGTCGTTCACCAATCCCACCACCACCACCGCCAACTCAGTATTACAATGAGGAACCTGAAGAGGAGGAATCTGAAGAGGAATATCATCCACCACCTACACAGTATACAGAGCATAGTATATCTCCTAGAGGTGGTCTACCTCCACCTCCTCCACAACTTCCTCCACAGAATAATTTCAGGGCGGTACCTCCTCCACCTATTATGAGTCCCGCAAAGTCCAATAATCCTTACAAAATGGCTTCTGTGTCACCTATTAACTCATCACCACCACCCATACCTTCAGCAGCAGTGCCACCTCCACCTGCTCCACCATTTCCTCCAACTTCTTCAGTCCCGCCTCCACCACCACCACCACCTCCACCACCTGCTGCTCCACATCAAGAGTACTATGAGGATATACCGGCTGAGGATGATGAATTCTTTGATGCGCCCGAGGCACCTGTACCACCACCCTTACCACCAACAAACCGACCTGCAGCGCCACCTTTACCACCTATGCCCAACACGCGATCGGTGCCTCCACCTCCTCCACCATTACCTAATAGAGATAGAAGAGGTCCTCCTCCACCTCCAAGCACACAGAGACCACGTCCACCTACTGCTGGTGTACCACCACCTCCTCCTCCTCCAGTGGGCGGTGGCCCTCCTCCTCCCCCTCCTCCACCTCCTCCACCAGTAGGCGGTGTTCCTCCTCCTCCTCCTCCCCCTCCTCCTCCTCCAGCAGGCGGACCTCCTCCTCCTCCAAGCAGTGGTGCTCCACCTCCTCCACCAGTGGGCGATGACCGAGGTGCTCTCTTGGCAGCCATCCGTGGTGCCGGTGGTATTGGCGCCCTCCGTGCCACACCCGAACGACGTGACCGCAGCTCACCCTCAGTAGGCGGTACCGCCACTGCCGCTGCCCCCGCCGCCGCTGGAGGTGGTGATTTGGCCACCAGCCTGTTGGCCGCCTTGAATGATCGTAAAAAGGCAGTCATGTCAGATGAAGATTCGGATAGTGATGATGATAGTGAATGGGACGAGTAGTTTTTTTTTTAAGTATGATGAATAAAAAACAGAAATGTATATAAAAAAAAAAAAGAAAAGTGGCACCATTGGGTTTTGAAAGTGAGTTGGCAAGATCTACTGAGGTTTTACAATAGAAAAGAGGATAATGGATGAAAGGCTAATAGTGACATGGAAAGCCGAAAGTGTCTTTTTGTTTCCTAATTGAAAAAGAAAACCTAGTTTTAAAAAAAGTAAAACGTATCTATTTATTCATGGAAGCTCACATTTTTTAGTGTGTATCACTAAGAGTTTGTATTTTCTTGGATGAAAAAAAAATCATGCTATTTCAAGCACGAGAGAAACAAAAAAAAAAAAAAAAAAAAAATAGGTGGATGAGCTAATGAGAATAACAGAATCCTAATGACTACTTTGATTAAATGTAGCTACTTGCTGACATTTCAGATCTTGAAGGGTCTCTCGCTCAGCTTGATATTGATAAGACATCTTTTCGCTGGGTGAATTCACCAAGAGTATTTTAAAGAATTGCTAGATGACTATCGAAAACAGAATACAACAGATGCTTATCTGACCTTGGGCTTTCTCTATCAATATGGCTATGGTGGCTCAAAATTGCCTGGATTTGTTTCGCTACAATAATGCTGAAAATATGTTTGAAGTTCCAATTGATTCCAAAAAAAAGCTTTGATATCAACTATGAAAAAGTGACCATTATGTTCGGATTAGTTTGAGAATGTGGCTTCAATTCTCTGGAGTACAATTTAGGATATCGCTATGAGCATGAAATTAGATATCAGTATAAATCAGATGGGTTTATAAGCGGAATGGAACCCCATATAGCAAAACTTTGGTATGGTGCAGTAGCATTGAGAAACAACTCAAACGCCCAGTATCGATTAGGATTCGGATACCAAATAGGAAAAGGCATTTCCCAAGATTGGATTGACGCAATAGATTATTATAGCAAAGCTCGAGATGATATCGAAATGTAATTAATAAAAATTGAATAAAAACCACTTTTATAACAATCTAGCACATTTTATCATCAGTTATTAGTTACCTTATGCATAGAATGCGCTTTGCTTTAAAATGAAATATATTTACATGACTAATAAAGTGTTTTCATTTATTTATTCTACTTCTTTCATATAAAAAGGATAAAGCCTCCTGTGGTCTTATCAAGCAGAGCGCGTGTGTGTTGGAGATTAAAACGCGTATAAGTTGGTGGGGAAAAAAAGGGGAACACACTTTTCTTCTCTTTTTCTCTTATCAAACAAAATAATAACAATTGTCAATATACTTACTACCATCCACGTTTCAGTTACCGCCGCTGTTGCTCTCACCCTTCGTGGCAATAATATATTTTATACATCAAAAACATGTACGATTTATTATCAATTATTGTTTAAAATGATTATGAGAATTCATACCAATTTATTTTATTACTTGACAACAGCCTCTGTATTGACACAAGTCATCCAGGATCTTCAGCTCAAGAAGATTATTTAATCTGCTGAAAAATGCAATAACTGTTTGCCTGTTTGTTTGGAACAGGAACGTCAGAAGAACGAGATCGAGGCTTTGAAGGTATGCTTGAATGGCGATGCAATAATATTATCAACTTTATCACTCATTTCTATCCAATGTTTTATAGAAGGAGTTGGCCAAGAGAGAGGAAAACGAAAAGTTGTTGGCAAGCTTTTTTTTTTTTTAACAAAAACTTTTTATTTTTTAGTAATTTCTCATTCTTTTTCTTTTTTAGAAAAAAGAGATTGTTGATCTAAAGAAACAAGTGGAGATCATTTCCTGTCAAAAGAAAAAGCGTAAAGAAGAGCGTGACGAAGAGCGTGATAAAGCACAGGAAAAGATCAGCCATTTTATTGTCGAAAAAATGAAGCGTGACATTGAGTGTGCAGACTTAAAGAAGAAGAAGAAGGGTAAGTATATCTAACCATAGAATTAATTTACGTGAATGGTGGTCTCAGATTGGTTGAAACTAGATTTGATAATAGTAAGGCATACATTTATATTTTTGATCTAATACCTTGTATACATATTTAGGCACTGTTAAAGATCTCGCTGCTGCGACTGCAGCTTCTGACGCAGCCATGAAAGAATTACTTGAAGAAGAAGACAAGGAAAAGGCTGCATGTTCAAAGAAGGCAATGAAGAAGCCTGGAAGAAAAGGCCGAAAGAGCAAACCAAAGTAAGAAGGGCTTGGTTATGTCGGTTCACTATAACGACTTTAAAAAAATATATGTAAGAAGCACATTAATTGTGTCTTTTTGTCTAAATTGCATATCAAATATAACCAATAAAAAAAGATGGCACTAATTGTGTCATTTTGTATCAAAGAATACGAGTATTATCTTTATCAATGATGAATTGTTTAATTTAAAAAGGTTAGAATATAATAATAAACCAATTGAATTTGTTAGCAGTATTCCATTACCATTTTCATAAGTAGGCCATTCTCCACAGCAAAGCGAGAATGAAGGTTTTCGGAGCTGATGCACGTTTCTTCTGGGAATTATACTTCGGGTAAATGATTGGTTAAAGCAATAATATTGACAACTAGAATGTATACCTCACATTTTCCCTCCCATCTTGTATATTGTGCTTGATTTTATTTCTACTTTGGTAAGCACAAAATTTTTTTTCAGTGAGTAATAGTTTATTCTTTTGACTAATAGATTTATCACTCACCGATTGTCCTGTTATTTTTGTATTCATACTCTTTCATATATTTTTTATTTTATCCAAACACATACACTCAAATGATGAGTATATACCTTTATAGTATATGCTATTTGATATTCTGAACCCAATGTAAAAAAGGTGTTTATTTGTATATTTGATATAATTTAATAATGGATAGTGATATAAAAGTATACTATTTTATCTTCCAATAGATATATAATCTAACGAATTGCAATATAAACTAAACCAAGGCTTAGCGTCGCTCTCATCTGCCATTCGAGATTTATGCGAGGTATACAATTGACAATAAAAGGTTTTATATTGGTTCCCAGTCATTTTGTCTTCTATGGATCTATTCGCACTATATATTCGTCGTTCATTATTATCAGCCGTGGCTACC
The DNA here is from genome assembly GCA_025399235.1 of Backusella circina FSU 941. Classification (NCBI taxonomy): domain Eukaryota; kingdom Fungi; phylum Mucoromycota; class Mucoromycetes; order Mucorales; family Backusellaceae; genus Backusella; species Backusella circina. Next base: position 28,445 of record MU622341.1, on the reverse strand, counting down.
AATACATTCTTCTCGTCATGAAAGCAAATATCATAATAACCAAAGTAAGATAGATTCAATGTAGGCAAATGAAGCACATTTTCAAACCCTCGAGCATTCTCCAAGGTCAACTTGGAGAGCTTGGGAAAATGATGGGAAAGAAAGATATCTATTCCTTCGGGTAAACAGACATAGAAAAGAGTGAGAGACTCTATATCAGACACACCGGTATAGTCTGGATCAATTTTTAAAGCCATCATACCAAGGTAAAGTGATCTAAGTGTCGATGGAGCATTGTCAAGTATATCGTTTAAATATATTGGGACAGGATATTTAATCTCCTTACGCAAAACAACCTTGAGACTTTTTAGTACTTTGAGCTGACTTAACCAATGAAATGATTGAAACTTTATGTTCTTTAATGTGAGATCTTGAATATAATGCAGTTGCTGTGATTTCACTATGCTTGCAAGTGTTGAATACTCCAGAGAACCAATTTCCAACTGTCTTATTTTGCATCCAAATTCATCTAGAGTCTCAAAGAGATGACTCATCGGATAGCTTAGGCGCAACCTGTTCAACTGAGGCCCTAGACTCTTAAAGAGAGGCATCCACCCATGCTTGCGTTGATTCTCTATCTCTCCACTGTTCAATCCATTATTAAAAAAATCGCATATAAGCTCTGTCATGTTAGGGTATTTCATTGAGATATAAACCAAAAGATCTATTCTCGTTGGCCGATTGTTCATGATGACATTATCCAAAACAAGCGCAGTAAGTGAGGCTGCAGGTTCTAAATTCCTATCAAAAATAAGGCTGTCTAAAAATACCCCAACGAGCCTGAGTCTGTTCAGTTTCGGTAGGAATTTATGTATTGTATCGAGATTATCAGAGCAAAGGCTTGACCTGTGTAGACTGAGGTGCCTTAGCGCAGGCGCGTTCTTCAAATGGGGTATAATGTTTTTAAAGTCATCAATATCGAGTGTTGTTAGCTTGGGACATACACCAGTTGAGAGTAGTTGATGGGTGACTAGGGTACATGAATTTTCCAAGATGTATTTAATGTGATCATGAAATGCAAATAGTGTTCCATCCTGAACATTGACATTATGAATCTCTTCAAAAGAGCAAATAAGAGTTTGTATATTTGGTAATATTTGGAGAAGTGGGATGACACAGTGACCATCCATAGTAACATGGTCGAATGTTAGCATGATTTTGTCCACTCGCTTTGCTATATCGGGATGCTCTCGTATTTTTCCCATAAAGATATTGACATCCTCAATACAAGATAGCCACAGTGTGTGATATAAAACAGAGGATGTTATCACTTGATTCCAGTGACTACAGACAAGTAAGCATTCCACTTTATCACTGGGTCGAAGGTACAAAAAGATCTCGCTCAAAACTTCACGAGGTAAGTGATTCATTAAAGAAAGGAAACGTAAAGAAGTCCTTTTCTCGCTTGTTTTTTTTTATACCTTAAATGATACGACTGTACGTCATAGTGTGGCTTGGAAGATGTGTTCCTTTTTTAAAAGCAAATAATTTCTAAAAAAGTATGCGCAGGAAATAGTATGACAACCAAAGTAAATTGGAAGGATAACAACAGATCGAGTAGAAACCTTACCCTGATCATAAATAGCATTAGACAACCCTGTGTTAATCAATACAATGGTGCTATCTTGACGCAATTACGCCATAGCAGCTTTAACGGATTTAAATAAGTGCAACTAATGTATTTTATTCATTTATTGCCATTTACCTTCATTGACGAATGCTTGTTATTCATGCAAAATGAATCTAAACAGATCCACTTTGATTTCTTGAAAAGGAAATAAATAGATTTACAGCTTATTCAACACTTCACAGTGGTGGCGTGACCGCACAATAAATATCACGTGATAGTCCGGAATGAATGGTTCCTTCGAATCAATTTGGCCCAAATAGTGTAGTTGATGGTGAAGTATTAAGGCTCTCTCTTTTTGTTGTGCGTATTTTCACAAAAGGTATAGATTGGGTGCTTTGACTTAAGGAGGGGTTATTAAAGATGAATGGATGACGAGATGGATGAATGAAAAATGCGAAAGAGCTTGATGGATGATTAAGATTAAAAAAAAAAAAAAAAAAAGGATATATGTTCGGGGAGGACTCTTTTTATTTTGGGCCAACTTGTATCAAAGATCTTGGTTACTGACTAGGGGTTCCATTCTATTAGACATTTTTACAGATGGTCAGATACGCTGCTACTCCTGTCAACCCTTCTAAGGGTAAGTAAACAAGTCATTTCAATTATTCAATTCATTGTGTTCTTATTTTTATAATCTATTTTTAGCTGCCAAGTCCAGAGGTTCATACCTTAGAGTTCACGTATGTACATATAATAAATAGCTTAGAAATCACTCATAAACTAATCACCACACCTCCCTTATATATATGTATATATATAGTTCAAGAACACTCACGAAGTTGCCGCTGCCATCCAAGGTATGAAGTTGAGCAAGGCTTATGCTTACCTCAACAACGTTACCGAACACAAGCAAATCATTCCTTTCCGTCGTTTCAACGGTGGTATTGGCCGTGCTTCCCAGGCCAAGGAATTCGGTACCACTCAAGGTCGCTGGCCCGTCAAGTCCGTCAAGTTCGTCACTGACCTCTTGAAGAATGCTGAATCCAACGCTGAGGTAAAATAAAAACAATAAAATTAAGAGAGAGAGAAAGAGAAAGGTACTAACTAACAATATAGGCCAAGGGTTTGAACGTTGAGGAGCTTTCCATCTCCAGCGTTATTGTCAACCAGGCTCCTAAGCACCGTCGCCGTACTTACCGTGCCCACGGTAGAATCAACCCTTTCATGTCCTCTCCCTCTCACATCGAGGTTATCCTCACCGAGAAGGATGAAGCCGTTCCCCGTGCTACCGACAAGAAGGTTGTTAAGCTTAACGCTCGTCAATTGGCCCGCAACGCTCGTCTTAACCGCGCTTAAGATTGTTAATTAATAAATCTTTGCACACACACTTTTTTTTTACTGCTTGTGAATAGAAAATGGCTAAAGTTTTTTTTTTTTTTTTTTGCGATTAAAAAAAAGTACGGTTGTAAGGAGAATTGTTTTTGATAAATTAAATGTGATGGAAATAGTTTCTCTGTAAAAGAACATGGGAAAAGTGATGAAAACAGATATTCTCTTTTACTTTTATATAACTTGGTTAAAGATGTCTAATAGAAAAGTCAGTCATAATTCACAAAGAGATCAAGCAAGGATGAAAGATGTTACACTGAGACCAAAAACTACCATAGGATACCGGCAAGATACTTTAAACAGCAAGGCAAATGGAGCCACTACTGGAGTGGCATATGCTCCACCATGGATCAACACCTTGCGTAGCACTCATGAGAAGCCAAAGACACTTAAAAAGTCTAGGTCAGCAACTCTAGCAAGATCAAAGCACAGAATGGTACAGACTCACGAACGAGTGAAAACCTGTACAAGAGGTACCCAAACAATGCAACAAAAGGAACCAGTTTATATTCAGAAACAAATCCAAACACCCAATAACAAAAATGAAGAAAATGATCAAGGTAAGGCGTAAATACTGTTCATGCTATTGTGGTATGCTAAAGCACCTTCTATTACTACTATTACCATTATTATTAGGAGGTGACCCATTGTCGATGAATGGTAAACCGAAATCACTTCGTCAGTGGTTTAGTAAAAAGTTGAACAAGTCATCTTCAAAGGAAAAAAATGGCAAGCAAAATAATTAAAGTGGATATTTCATGCTATGTCATACTATTTTAATATATATACGAAGACCCTTTTCATTTATCTACTATTTAATTATTGTTTTGAATAATAATGAGAGATTTCGAGTCCATTTGTATTTATGAAGTGTTTTCAAATAAAACAAAACAGAAAAATGAGCTGCTTTTACTTGTAGCTTCCTTTTTGTCTCGCCTGATGCTATGTTCATCTTCATAAAATACTATATATAAAAAGTTTAATCCATTTATTATTTCTTAAACCATCGAGTCTGTTCCTCACAAGTAGAATCAATGTCAAGAATGAACGTGTTGATATTTACGATCAGCCTGTTATTTTAGAATGATAAAGACTAATGCAATAGAACCTGAAGTTTTGTGAAGGAAGGATGGATTGAAAATGGTGTTTCCAGTTTGTAAAGGAATATAATGGCATCAGTCAATGCAAATACTCGATTTACCGTCTTTATATACCTGTGAATGACTTTGATAGACACAAAGTAAATGTCAATTCAATCATGTTAGCATCAAGTTGTATATAGAAAGAATTCATTTCATAATAAAGCAGAATATCTTACAATGGATTTGCAAGACGTTTTAGTTCTACAAATGATCACCGTGAGTAGTCAATGAATAAGCCTAAACTAAAACCGGCAGCCAATGCTTTGAACATGTACGAAAACAAGTTTTTAGAAGAAACTGGAGAATTGTGAGGATCGCCGGTGCTTCAACAAGAGATGCAAACTAGACAAGACTCTACGACGAAACTCTTAACACGCCAAAAGTCATAATCGATCCGTATCAATGGTGCCATCCTAAATGATGTGTTAGCCAAAACAAATGCATATGATATTTACTTGATTCATATGGAGTTTTTTGCGGGTGTTGATAGATATATCACTTGGATCTAGCTCTTTGAGGATGTATGTCTTAACCCTAAAAGAGTACCCCTCCCCAAGTAAGCTATTGGATATGTACTATTCCCCCAACAAAAGTAAAAAAAAAAAAAAAAATGAAGGAAGCCAATAGACAACTAAAAGCAACAATAACATGTTATAAATAAAGTGTTCATTGTGTTATACTATACTAAAATTGATATAGATTAATTGCTTTTAGTATATTGGCCGTGCCAACTTATTGAAAATGACGTTCCCCAGACCTCAAAATCCAGTAGGTTTTGAATATGCCAAATATGGAAATAAAGCAACAAAAAGAACAAAAAAAAAGATCTCACGCTTCTTTTGTTTATTTTCTTTGTTTTATTTTTATTTTTTTCTTCCCAAATTACATTCTCGAAAAATAAAGAGAAAGAAAGAAGGAGAGATATCCAATTATGATTACAAAAAGGAATCCAATCTATTACATCATGATGGAAACAAGGGTCCTGGTTGGCAGAAGTTTAAAGAATAAAAAAAAAATAGGTAATATATACTTAAAAAAGCGCACCGTTATTTTTTTTTTTTCTTTCTCAGAAAATAGACACACAAACCCCTTTTCCCCACATATTTCGCTAATATAAAAAAAAAAACCAAAAAAATACCTTTTGCATCACAATGTTAGTGTCCTTGGCACAATTAGGACAACACCTGAAAAGGGCATTCACTTCCAATGTCGCCAAGTCCTCACAACAAGCCAAAGTAGTCTACCCACGACGTGTAAAGGACACCACCGTCTCACTCACCCTCAAACCCACTATCGTATCCGGACTAGACATGCCAGTGACCCCCCACTATATACCCCCGAGAGCACCCATTGTGCTCTGTCATGGACTCTATGGCTTTGATAAGATTGGTCCCGATGCATTACCACTGTTACAGATACAGTATTGGGGTGGTATCGAGAATGCATTGGCCAAGTTGGGTGCGAATGTGATTGTGACAAAGGTGCCCTCGACAGGGAGTATTTGGGAGAGAGCACAGACCTTACACTCGATATTAAAGTCGATATTAGATGGACAGGATGTTAATTTTGTAGCACATTCAATGGTAAAAAAAAAAAAAAAAGAAAAAAAAAATAGTTGGAATTCATCAAATGGGGAATATATATCACTTATACACAATAAACTCTACAGGGAGGATTGGATTGTCGATATCTGATATCACATATAAAAGAACGACCCTACAAAGTCAATTCACTTACCACAATATCAACACCCCACCGAGGATCCCCCGTTATGGACTGGTTTCGAGACAATGTCGGAGTCGGTATGGCACTCGTTCAGGCACAAATGGATCACAATAAACTACATCATCAAACCGGTGATCATCAAATTTACATGAATGCATTTTTACAAAAGGCTATTCAGTTGCTCGACACAGCTGCATATGCTAACCTAACCACAGATTACTGTAGAGACCATTTTAATCCAAACACACCAAATGATCCAAAGGTCAAGTATTATTCTTATGGTGCAAGCGCCAAATTCCCAAGCTGGTCTTTATTCAATTTGCCTTGTCAGTTAATTAAGGAGAGAGAGGGGTTGAATGATGGTCTTGTCAGTGTAGACAGTGCCAAATGGGGTGTTTATTTAAAGACGTTGGAGGCAGATCACTGGGATTTAAATGGTCAAAGGTAAAAAAAAATAAAAACTTCCATTAATTTGTTGAATATATAGGGAAAACCAACCATTTTGTATATATACATATATATATATATATACATATATATATATAAAGATATAGATGGGGCCGACCTGTTCTAAAGGGCAACTTCGATACACTTGAGTTTTATATGGAAATGGCTACACACTTGTACAAACAGGGTCACTAAATATATGTACATTTTAATTATTCACATCATTAGAAACCTTTTTTTTTTTTTTAGTTGTTATTTTACATATAAATATTTACTATTTATTTCGCTCTCCCTTTTCTTTTTCTTCCTTTCTTTAATATCCACTTTTTATTTCCTCATTTGGATTATTATAATGTCATTTAAATTGAATAAACTTAAGAATAAAAACAAAGAAACACCCAGTCCAACTGGATCCTTTGGCGATGCTGAATATCAGAAAGTAATTGATGGTATCAAACGGGTTTATAGGAACAAGATAAAACCTCTTGAAGTGACTTATAATTTTGAAGGTAAGTTATATGAATAATAATGGAACGTCCTTTTTTTTTTGTTTTAACCCACTCTAGCGTAGGTTTCCATTCAGCTCCTTTGACCGATTCTGATATCGAAGCAAAGCCTATTGTACTTTTACTCGGACAATACTCCACAGTACAAACTCCTTTTTTTTTTTTTTTTTTATTTTTTTTATTAAAATAGATTAATGCTTTAACCTTTTTTTTCTCTCGCAGGGAAAAACAACTTTTATTCGCCACTTGCTAGATAAATCCTATCCCGGTGAGCACATTGGCGTCGAGCCCACGACAGATCGATTTGTAGCTGTCATGCACGGCGACGAAGATCGAGTCATTCCTGGTAATGCCGCTGCTGTAAACCAAGAGCTTCCTTTTCGTGGCCTGAATCGATTTGGTCAAGCCTTCCTTTCACGATTCCAGGTCTCACAGACTAATTCACCCGTTTTGGAAAACATGACGTTGATTGACACACCCGGGATATTGGCAGGAGATAAACAGAATATTGAACGTGGTTATGATTTCACACAGGTCATTGAGTGGTATGCAGAGAGGGCGGATCTGATCCTGCTCATGTTTGATTCGCATAAGCTCGATATCTCGAATGAATTTAGGATGGCGATCCAGGCACTAAGAGGAAAGGAAGAGAAAATGAGAGTGATTTTAAATAAAAGTGATATGGTGAGTCAGCAGCAATTAATGCGTGTGTAAGTGTCTAAGAGAGAGAGAGAGAGACAAGACCCATATATAATTTAGACTAAAATAAATAAAAAGGTATGGTGCAATGATGTGGTCTCTTGGTAAAGTGATACAAACTCCAGAAGTAGTTCGCGTTTACATCAGTTCATTTTGGGTTGAACGGCCTCCCAACTGCTTTGAGGACTGTCGTGAGCTGGTTGAAATGGAATCCAAGGATCTGTTACGGGACCTGAAAGAATTGCGCCGAAATGCAGCTGTCCGAAAGATCAATGAGATTGTAAAACGAGCTCGCTTAGCCAAAGTTCATGCCCTGATTATCAGTCATCTCAAAAAGGAAATGCCCGCCATGTTTGGTAAGAAGAAAAAACAGGGCGCACTTTTGAATCATCTGGACCAAGAATTTGCAAAAATTCAGCAAAAGTATCATTTACCCGCTGGTGACTTTCCTAATCCTGAACGGTTTAGACAGAATCTTACTACTTATGATTTGGATAAGTTTAAATCGCTTAAAGAGGACTTGATTGAAAAGGTCGATGAGGTAAACATTTCTTTTTTTTTTTTTAAAAAAAAAAAAGAGAGAGCTCTTCTTAATTATTTTTTCTTTTTTAATAAATAACCACACAACCAACAACAACAAAAAAAAAAAAAGGCAACTTCTACTGACTTCCCCAACTTGTTAACCCAACTTCCTGTAAGTAACCCTGAACTTGATCAACAACAACGTAACCCCTTTGATACCCAAACAACAACAGCAACTCAAAACTTTTGGGACTACAATGCCATTGACATCTCAGCCCATCAAATCCAATTCAATCGCCTAAATCCTCGCCAAGGCAAACTCCCTGGAGCAGTCATCAAACCAGTTCTAGTTGAATCTGGATTACCTAACGACCTACTTGCCCATATCTGGCGCTTATCCGATTACGACAATGATGGTTATATGGATATTGATGAGTTCTCAATTGCAATGCATTTGATAAAAGCAGTCAAACTAAACATGTTGCCTTTACCAGAGAAATTACCCCCAACTTTAATGCCCAATAGAAAACTTTAAGAGACTGCTACTAACCAAGCAATAATAAGATAAAATAAAAAGAGTGGATATACCTAACAAGGCATTAGTTTGTTTGCTTTTTTTTTACCATACACACTTCTCTAATATAGAACTATATATGAATCAACTTACTGCTAAAGCCCTTCGGTTGCTTAAATGAGATTTGGATAAGAATCCAATAGAGGCTAATTTTATAAATTTTACTAAGTAAACCCTCTCTATCATATTGTTTTATTTTGTTTTCCATTTTACCATATGTCGACCATCCAAACGCACCCAATGATCCAGGCACTCTAAACCATGCTGTTTCCACAAAAATAGCAACCAAACCAACTACTACCAAAGGGAACAAACAATAACCAATCACACAAACAGATTGAAAGAATGACCTAATATTTAAAAATAAAAAAATATATATAAACACTTTCCCTTCTTTCTGTTCATATATACTTACACTGATCCTCCCAAAAGCTTTGCATTGACAGTGACTACTGCCGCACCCAACCATACAATAACAAAAATACCTGTGAATATCGATACTGATTGATCATAAGGAACACTTGTGCTGAGAGTACTATATATATACATATACGCAAAGGGCATTATAATAAGTCCATCTATTCCAATCATATGCTCTCTTGTCCAACTTACATGGCCAATGCCAAGCACAATATCAAAGGTCCCCATAGATCCCCTATTCATATATGACTTGAATACAACAAAGTACTCACTAAAACACACAAGTACTTACAGTCATTTAAGGCATTACCATCTGATTTAGGATGGAATACCTGTTGTAACTTTCTTGCAACTTGTCTTAAATCACGAAGCTAACGAAGAGAGTCAGATTTTTTTTTGTTTATTTTTTCTTTTTACCCTCTCCTTACTATTGTCTCTGAAACTGGCTCATCCAACGTATCCTGACCAGAATAAGTCGCATTGGCCTCCTCAGGTACATTATTCAAAACTGGTCTTGAACCAATGGACCCACTTAGATTGGCAAATGGGTTACTTTGAGGCTGTTGCTGTTTTTGAGTGGATTGTCCAGTTAAATCGACATCGGGTTCAATGGTACGATCCTCATAAAAGTCAAATGTATCATCCCTTTGTGCAAAGGGGTTATCATACTGTTGGTGAGTGTGTGATAACATATTTTTTTTTAAAAATGAAAAGCAAAGAGAAGGAAAAAATGTTGGCTCAGTTTATAATATTTATGAGCCAATGAAAATGATATAAATCATCAGGAATTTTTGATGAAATGAAAATAAGATCATTACTCTAGGTCTATTTTTTTTGTTATGTTTGCCTACGAGCTGATCCAAACCATGATATAGCTTTCCTAGGCATCAACTCACGTTTGTACCAGCAGGAACAAGTATCGCCATCAGGTAGAACATCATCATAGCTAGTGTATTTCTGGTTTTGAGATCTAAATATCAGAAAACAACTACTGTTTAAAGCATCACTCTGCTGTCATAAAGCTCACAGACTCCTCTCGCATCTATCATAGTAGTTTTTCCAACAAGTTTATTTAACTTGGCCTCTTTTTATTAAAATGATGAAATAACTAATATAGCCAATATTCCCTATGTTGAAAACAGCTTTCATTCAGGTTTAAATCAATGAGTAAACACCCAATGTTGTTATGTCGATTAAAGTAAGAGTAGTATATAATAATATTTTTGTTTTTTACAAAAGATTCATTCACTCTATTATTGAATAGTTAAATATATAATCAGCGTATACTAATAGTAAGGGTGGTAAAAATAAAAATATCTATACAACTAACTTGCTCTATATATCAATAGCCAATAGTATACATAATGTATATCCTCCAGATGTATACATGTAAGATGAAGATATACCAAAGCACTCATCCTTTTAAGTACATTCTCTAATGGACTGTTGATTCCATATGTTACCCCTTTTAATTCTAAAGTTCCCAGCTCAAGGATATCCATAGACTCACATTTTTACTCGATTTACATGATGTCAATATTGAATCGGAAATTGAAATGCATACTGGTAATGTATTGTGCTTAATCATAGAACAGAAAAGGGATCAAAAAGGTCCTTTATCGAAATAAAAGTGTAGTTTATTCTTAGAATGATCAATAAAATAATCTCCTTTAATAAACACAATGATAAAAAAGAATAGCAAGTGGCTATCCATGCTTAAGCTGAAGCTTATTCTCTAGTAAACATAAAGTAGCTCTTATTAGGAAGGTTTTCTATCTACCATTGAGGGCTGCTTATTTTTTTTTACTCTAAAAGCTATAAATATGCCTTCTTTTCATTTCTCTTCTCTCTCTTTCTTTCTCTTTCTTTCTCTTGTCTCTCTATCCAATCGAGCAAGAAGAATAGCAAAGAAAATATACATACTTTGATTTTCTTTTAAAAGCCTTACTCTAGATTAATCAGACAATCATATTCCTTGATTTTGTCATTCAATTGATAATCAGGTGAAGGCTTTGTCTTACATATAATCTTTTAGTATTCTCATTATGATGGCAGTAGCTGATAGTGAAACGTTTCAAAATCTTGTTCATAATAAAAGAAATATACACATTGGTTGAAAAAATCCTGAAATACTTTTTCGAAACATAGAATTATCTATAAAAGTAATACTCTTTCTATATTTGCCCAAAAAAAGACCCCCATTCTCCTTTCTTATATTTAGCAACAACTCTGATGTATCCTGCCAAAACATGATTTCAGATTATTATTAATAAATACATGGTACTTGTTCTACATAATATTGGTTTGTCTGATATTCAAACTAAAAAAAAACAATACCTTGCTTTACCACCATTTTCTAAGTGATAGTATCATATAAATTAAGTGTAATTAATCCACTTCACTTGGAACATACAGTTAGTTCAATAAACTATGTCATCCGATCCGAACAAAATACCTCCCAATCAGAGATAAAATGCCACGTCTGCTCACTATACAAAGTTTATCAACGAAATCCTTGATACAAGAGATGATATGAGAGATGTGAAAAAGTCTTATCTGGTTATGGATAATTACTCTATTCATGGTTCTAAACTTATGCAAAGCAAAATCTTGAAAAGAGGTTACAATTTCGTGTATTTGCCAATATACTTCCCAGAACTTAACGCAATTGAACAGTTTTAGTCTCTTGTCAAAGAAAAAATGAAGTGTGACAAGCATTTGCAGTCAGAGACCATGTATAGTAGAATCAAGAATGCCTGTGAGCAAGCACTATTGAGTGACTTGTATGATTTTGCAAACCATTCAAACGTCAAATCTCGAAATGCTATGATAGAGTTCCTTTTTGAACTTCTTTAAATATACACTCTAAGAGAAAAATAAAAAAAGAATTTGAATATGAACAAAAATGTTATGTAGTAGAAAAAGGTAACACAAGCAGCAAGGTTAGATACAGGCTATTCTCGTACCGCTATCATTTTGACGCCTTTGTGATATCCAATATGATAACTTAAAATATAAAATAAAAACAAAAGCAATAGATGCGCTAGGACTATTAGCTGACTGTAAAAAGTTAATAACTAACTATTCTCCATTAAATGAAGAATACATCATTTATTGGAACCCTTCAGTTATATCCCTATTTAAAATTCCGCAATGTTTACCAAAATGGAGAAGCGTGTTTATTTTCATTTTTTATTTTCACCCTTGATTAAAAAGAGTCTCAACATGTTTAAACAAGCAATAAAAACCTTAAAACGACAGGTCCATGTCAAGAATATTGCAGCTGATTTACAAATTCAACCAAGACTCGACTATAACCAACTTGCCAAAAGAGCAGCTATTATTGAACTGAATAGTATCCAGCGCAACTATCCCAAGGTTGACATGACTCACTTCACATCACTCAACCAGAGACGCCTCGATCTATATAATGAGTTAAAATCACTACGATCCAAGCGAAATGAACTATCGGTCGCAGTACAAAAGGCAGACAGTTCATCCCGATCGGGTATTGTGAGTGAGAGTAAACAAGTCAAGCAGGATATCAAGTCGAAAGAACAGACACTAAAGCAAATCGAAACAGAATTGTTTAATAAGGCCTGGTTGATACCCAATGATACACATCCAGATGCACCTATTGGACCAGAGGAGAATGCAACCATCATAAAGACGGTCGGTACAAAACGAGTACCAGAAAAAGGCGAAACACTGCTGGACCATGTCACCTTGTCTCACCAATTAGATATACTGGATCTGGATCAGGCAGCAGTGGCAAGCGGATCGAGCTTCTACTACCTTCAGGGGATGGGCGCTTTTTTGGAATTGGCACTTGTTCAGTATGCGATGCACAAGGCAGCCTCCAAGGGGTTCCTATCCATGCTCACACCCGATATTGTAAAGACCCAGCTGGCCTATGGGTGTGGTTTTCAGCCTAGAACAAATGAGAGTTCACAGATTTACAACATCACCACAAGTGAGGAGGAGGATAGTGTAGGTCTGTGCCTGGCAGGAACGGCAGAGATACCCTTGGCAGGTAAATTTGCCAATCGATTATTAAATGAAACAGAATTACCTCAAAGAGTGGTTGGATTCGGACATGCGTTTAGAGTAGAGGCGGGTGGAAGAGGAACAGAGACAAAGGGATTGTATCGTGTACATCAGTTTTCAAAGGTTGAGTTATTTGCAGTTACAACAGCAGAGCAGAGTGAGAGCATGATGGATGAGATCAGGTCACTTCAGGAGGAGATGTTTACAGAGTTGGGCTTGACATTTAGAATATTGGATATGCCAACAGAGGAATTAGGTGCCAGTGCTTATCGTAAATATGACATGGAAGCATGGATGCCAGGCAGAGGGAAATGGGGAGAAGTAAAAAAAAAAAAAAAAAAAAAAAAAAAGTCGAAAACCATTTTTTTTGCCACCCCTTTTTTTTTCCCAAACCCCCTTTTTTTTTTTTTTAAAAAAAAAAAAAAAAAAAAAAAAATGTTGAATAGAGTTGATGTATATTTTTACTTATAATATAATAATACTAGATCTCCTCTACTTCCAATTGTACAGACTACCAATCACGTAGACTCTCCATCCGCTACCGTCCTCAATATCAAACTGATCAAAATACCCTCTTCTGCCATACACTCAATGGCACTGCTATTGCAGTTCCACGTATCATTATTGCCATTTTAGAAACATTCCAGCGACCAGATGGATCAGTTGAGATTCCAAAAGTATTAAGAAAGTGGTTACCTGGAGAACCAAGTCTAATATCACCGCAATAAAAGAGTTGTAATATTTATTATTATTATAACAAAAAGGCGTCTATTTTTTAAATGTACAATTCTTTCATGGCAGAGGGTAATTGCTTTGTTGTGGTCTCAGTTGTATCCGATGATCTACTTTGAGCCCTCTTTTTATTACGCTCATCTTTATCTTGTTTCTTTTTTGCCTGAAGTTCTTTTTGTCTCTTTTTGCTGTCTAATTTCCTTTGTCTTGCTGTGGGTTTCTTTGGTTTTTCTTTCACTTGCTCTTTCTGTGATGATTCATTACTTTCATTCTCTTTTGAATTTTCTGGTTCTTTTATTTCTATTTCATTTGGTTTAGATTCCTCTTCTGATTCTATATCTTTATTTGAAGAGATGCTCTCTACAGCATCATTAGGTTTTACTGATTCTTCAGGTTGGTTTGATTCCAAAGTATCGACTTGTTTTGTTGTCTCATTATGACGAATATTTGGGGTGGTAATTTCTTGAACTGGCTCACTTTTCACATCCCTCTTCTCTTTCTCCTCTCCATCTTCTTCCTCTGCTTTATTATTCACTTCCTCATAAAGTAGATCAATCACTTTATCAACATTCCCCTTATTCTTTATAAGTAACCTCTTAATTCTACCTGGACGGATTGATGGAAAAGCAGAAGACACCACTTTCTCTTTAGAACCCATTTCATTATCAACAGGGTCTTCTTCTTTATCATCATTCTCTTTATCCTCCTCCTCCTCTCCTTCCTCTTGGAAACCAACTTTAATCTCGGGTGGACCTGTTGCAGGACCATCTATGTTGCGTATGGAACTGTAATGCTCCCAACTATGATAGCTATATCAAACTAAGGTTATTATCTATTTGAGAATGACTATAACAAGTCAACTTACGCTATATGTAATATCTGTTTTTCTTCCTCTTCTTCTTCACCATCATCATTATCCTGAGCATCATCAACACCGTTAATAACATATCTATTATTATAACAACAAAATACCATTAAGCATTAAGATATAGAGCAACATATAAACCCATTTACATTAATCCTGGTTGATATACTTTAATGTCTACTCTCTTCAGCTTTGCAAATGCAGCCAACTCCATATTTCCACCAAAAGTACCATCACACTTCATATCTGATACATGTTTATCAAATGGGACATCGTCTTCAACAAAGAATTTGTATTCCTCCTCGTGTTGTTCCAAAAACTGGCATACTTCTTGTCGAATAGCTTTGTGTTTTGCGTCTTGTCCGTAATATTGATCAGAGAGTGATCTAAAGGATTTTAAAAAGGGGATCAACTTGCTGCTCTATTTGAATGGAATCGTTTTTATTTTACCGAAATAAACAGTTCCCATCGCCTGTAATGTCCTTTGTACATAAACCTATTCGTCTTAGTTGTCCATTAAGATCATGAGAGTCATCCCAGGAAAAGCTTTGTTTGTTTTTCTTTTTAATAATAATAATAATAAAAAGTCAATAGGACATTTCAATTAATAAAGCATTTTGCTTACTCTATGTTGTTTCTTCTTTTTTCTATCTTTTGCTTTTTCAGCTAGAATGAATTAAGAATAAGTGAGAATAAAGTCTTTTTATAATAAATATATTTGAATGAATACTTTTTTTCCCCATTGAAGTGCTTTAAAGACAATAAGAAAAGGTAGAAAAAAACACACTACATTGAATTTACCCAAATACTAAGCGGCGTTTCAACTCTATGAAGCATTAAATTGTCAAAATAATCGTATTGTTGAATGTATTAAGAACCGCTTTAATATTATAATAGCAAGAACAACCTGTTTAAACACACTTTCATCTTACAAGATGTATGCTTCAAAAATATTTCTTTATTAATTCACTATTTGTTAATATTGATTTTTTTACAAAAGGTATAGCCAGAGTTACAAGTGTTAAATAGAGTTAGCTATTTATATGACAAAGCATTTGTAAAAGAACACTTACTCTCAAAAGTATTGGCAGGATCAGATATAACAGATCGGTGTAAGTGATGTTTGAAAAAAAAAAAACTTCTGAAAAGCAGACAGAGCTGGTGAATCACTTCCACACTCTTCGAATCCTGCCCAACATTTACTGACAGCAGACGAGTATTTGGTAAAGCGGAAACAGCACCGAGAAAGGCTAGTACACAAAAAAAGGTCTCCATGCTTATTTATTTAGTGTAAATGTGATATATATATATATATATATATATTACTATTATTATTATTATTATTACTTTAAAAACGTTGGTATTTACATAAAAAAAATAAGACAGGAGAACGTAGCGTGATATCGTCCAATAGCATCTGTAGAACTTTAACAAGAATTAAAGTTGGATTTTCCACTTGCATATTCTACAGATATCTATATTAAAAGTGGATAGGTCTTTGTTATACTCAACGTATTTGCTTATACATTTTAATCTAAGGATGATTCTTAGAATACGTCTCGTACGTGGAAGTATCTCAGTGAGTACTTTGCCTCCTGACTTTAACCATGCTTAATGCAATAGAGTATAGTTACTACCTTGTAGTTTATTCTGATATTACTATTCTGTTTGTATGGTTGGGGTTTAAGAGGATTGTATTGACTTTGACTTAGAGCTTTTTTTCTGAAAGATTTTTAATTGAGTAACTTCGCAAACAACTCCTTTTTTATTTACAGCATCGCGATTAGGCAAAGTAAATATGGATTTTATCAAACGGTGGTGATTTATGAACCATTGCAATATTCCGGTAAATATCTCAAAGTAAATACATTCTGAGCCGTATTTTACCGAACAGCGAGTCAATTTACCGGACAGTCACGTGTTTTTATTTTTACGATATATAATATTTACAAGTTAACAAAAATATATGAGGGGCTATGGCCCAATGGATAAGGCGTCTGACTACGAATCAGGAGATTCCAGGTTCGACCCCTGGTAGCCTCATATCAATATTTTTTGCTTTTATTTGCATGTCAACTGTACTGTCAGTTTTTCAAAGAAGTCGATGATTAATAATCGATTCAGAAAAACACAACTTTTTTGTATTTATTTCGGAATAGAAGATGCAGTTACGGGGACTATGGATATATGAGACGTAACAACATGATAGAGGAGTGAAAAGGAAAACTTGGTGACAATTTATTGTAATTTCATTATGAAATAAGGAAAGCATAAAGTTCAACCATACTTCTGACATGGTGATACAGCCTCTCATATAATTATATAATACATTGATTTGAGTTATCTAGTTAAGATATATATATATATATATATTTATAAAGAAACAAGATGGGGTTGTACAACTAACAAGGTAGAAACAAGTGATGAATGTTTTTTTCTTTAAATTGGGTTATTATATTCATTATATACAAAAACAAAAATAATCATTGACATTGCTAAAAGTATATTCAAGTTAATTACATATAGAAAACTCGCCTCTTTTTTTGTTACCTATTAACATGTCCCATCTTTCCGTTGCAAAAGTCCAGATATTTATCTCCTTCTCCTTTTCAGTTAAATTCAGTGAATAAGAATTGATGTCACCATTCTTTAAACCAACAACTAATATACACAATTTAGTATAATATAAATAGCATTGTAAACCATTATCAATTTACATAAATAATTCGTTGTATTTGTGCTATTCCGATCTGTCCAAAACATCACTGAACCAATTGGCTAAATAAATCCCTTTAATACACCAACCCGATTATATAATTTACATTGCTATACTTACTGTAGATCCAATATCTCCTTGAACTGGTTCAATTGTCATATATTCTTCCCATTTTCCAGGTAATTTATTAAGCTTGTCCTTTTCTGATTCATCCAAAGGATCTGTCAATACAGAATCAAACCATTTATCCAATGTATTCATAATTGAGATTGAAAACTTTTTCTTGTGTTCATGTTGGTGATCATGCTGTGGTATTGTATTATTGTTTGTACTCTGTATATTGTCACGTTTATAAATGTAGATGTAATTATACTCTGTCCATACTGCTAGTAGTGTTCCCTGTTCATTCACTTGCATGCCAAATATCTCTGAATCGGGAGCGGCATCCTGTTGCCAATAGTAGTATTCTGGTATGTATTTACCTGTTTCTGGAGATTCATAAAGATGTTCACGTTCACCATCAATGCTTTTGAGTATATCGATTTCGTCTGTATAGTCCAGTGTCAGAAACTTGTTTTTTATATACGGAAAAATGATTGTTTTTGTGCCAACTGACCGAGCTTATTTTTTTGGGATGTTATTAACAAGAGAAGTTTTTATTATTATTAGAAAGATATTGACAATAGAAACAACAACAATCATAATAAAAAAGAATAAAAAAAAAAAAAGGAAAGAAAGAAAAAAAAGAATAAATACACAATAAAAAGTAGAATTTATTACTTTTTAAATAATCTAATCATTTATCTACTTACTAAATCCCGGTTTTGGCATATGAAGCCTTCCTCTTTCATGATGGTAATTCGAAATATCATTAAATCCAACATATTCAGTCGATTCATCATAAACTCTATACTAAATCAAATAAAAATAAACACTCTTTCTTTTCATTAATAATAAAATATAAAACCTACTTCAGAATCACCTCGATCTCTAATTTTCCAAGTTGTTTTTGGTGCCTCATCTCGCAACATATCTAATTGAGTCAATTCATTCCTTATTCCATCCGCTATAGTGACATTAATATAGAATGATGCTGCTGTTTTATGAATATCAAATAAAAATGATCGAAATATCTTGTCACTACAATAATAGAAATCAATATTACACTTTGAATCCACTTTTTTTTTCCCTTTTATACTTTACTTTGGTGAATAAAGCCTTGATACAATAGAGAGATGCTTTTCAGTAGAAGCAGGTTGATGCCATCCTAAATGTACCCCCATTTACTTTAATACTCTTTGATAAACACAGCAAAACACAACAAAATACCAACTCATTGTAGGTAAACCAGTCTCACTTATATTGAAAGTGACAATTTCTGCATTGGATGAATGAGGAGCATCCATAAAATCAATAGGAATAGGAACTGTACGGAATCGATATCGATCTGGATCCCTTTTTTTTTTGTTATTAATAATGTAAGTACTAATATGTTTTATTCAACCCAATAGCTTTACCTTGCAAACATGATAGTATCATTCTCTAAACTAAATGACTCAATCCACGTAGAACCTGGTAATAGAATATCCTTGTATTCAAATACACCTTCTTCAATGATATAATAGACTCTGACGTAGTGTTGCGTATTCTCACCACTAACAACATGGTAGAGGGTTGCAAATTGTAATGAACTTTCATCCGGTAGAGTAGATATACGTGATATATGTCCTTTTAGGTAATGATCAAAACAGAATATCCAATCTAGATGTATGGATGGATACAGTGTAAATATAAGACAGATAATGAATGATAGAAAATACCTTCATCTTTAAATTCATCGTTTGTTAATAGAGTAGAAATGGGTCTTTTTACTTGTCTTACATAACCTATTTATTATTTGTTATTATTTAAAAAGAAACGGTTGATATAGATTGTTTATTATTATTATTATTACCTACAACACCAGACTTGAGTCTATCAATACCAGTCAAACGGCATGTTTCGTCTTTCTCTGGCCACTCAAACCAGATTGATGTTGAATAAACGTGTGATTCTGTTGTTGTAATGATGATTTCGTTTGGTTTATGCGCGAGAAAGGTGTGAAAAGACGTGAATATTTTTGCAGGGTGTGGATGGGGTACTTCTTGTAGTCGATTTGCAATGTAGACCATAAAGACTCCACTCAATAACATGATGAGAGCGCGCCATTGCATTATTACTTTTGTGAGCTTTAATATTGAAAAAGTAGGAAAGAACAGGAAAAGAGGCAAAAAAAAAATAAAAATAAAAATAACTAAATTCTTTTGGTTTTTCTCAGCAAACACATATAAAATTCCTATGGTGTCACTGTACCCATTCTTCAATGCACAGACCCTTTTGATTTAATAACCCATCCATTGTAATAGTTTACAGATTATGCCGAATAGCGTTTATTTAAGAATAAAAGTGATTACCTTTCAAGGGCTCATGTTGTTGTTAATTGTCTTGAACGGCTAATTTGTTCATGGAAAATCAGCTGGATATAAGCATTGAGATGAAGTACTTTCTCTCTTATTAGGTCGAGAAAGTCGCAAGTCTTTCTATATCGAATTGGATGAACCTTATTATGATGTTGTATCAGAGTAGATGCATCATGAGAATTGAGTTTAACTACTTTTTATTTTCCTTTTTTATTAGCTCACTTGGTGTATTTCTTTTAGAATAGAGCACAAATCCATTACCGTTCCACATTTACATTTTTATTTATATACTTATTTTTATTTAAAACATATATTCAACAATACGATTTTTTTTTTTTTTTGTTTTTGACACAAGGCCAAGGAAGAATCGCGACGCACAGTTATAAAGTCAGTTGCAATGGCAAGGAGCACAACTGTCTTATTTCCTGTCCCCAACTCATACTACTTGTTGGCAGATAGCTAGTCGTCATCACTAGCCACGGTTCGACACCAAGAAAAACCCACGCAAGCGCAGACCAATCCAGGTAGTGAGGTACTCCCCTAGAACTCCCTTATTTAATACTTGTGCGTAATAAGATCTTCCATTGCAAAGTGGCCTGCTTGGTCATCCTTGAAGAGAAACCTAAAAGATTTCATCCTTCCTGAAAGAAAAAACAAGAAAAAAACCTGCTTTTCTCTCTACGTGCCTGCCCGGATATTTAAAAACCTAACTGCAATGAGGCCAACACGGAGCCCAAGTTCTTTCACGTCATAAAATGAAGTGTACATATGCTTACAAGGGGTTCGCAATATGTAACTGGACTTGTGTGTCCAGGTTCTTTCATTGCTAAACTGGCCAGTAAGGTAAATCCTAGAAGAATGACGCTCCTCAGCATCTTCAATCTCCTTTCATACGTGTTCTGCCCGGATTGTTTAAAAACCTAATAGCAACGAGGCCAAACACGCCCAAGTTATTTCACCCTAAAAGAGTGTAACGCATGCTTACTTGGGATTCGCAATACGTAACTAGACTTGAGTGCCTAGAGTCTGTTGTAGTTGTTGTAGTTGTTGTAGTTGTTGTAGTTGTTGTAGTTGTTGTAGTTGTTGTAGTTGTTGTAGTTGTTGTTGTTGTAGTTGTTGTAGTTGTTGTAGTTGTTGTAGTTGTTGTAGTTGTTGTTGTTGTTGTAGTTGTTGTAGTTGTTGTAGTTGTTGTTGTAGTTGTTGTAGTTGTTGTTGTGATGTTGATGAGTGCTGCTAGATGTTGCTGAATTGGCTCCGCGATAAGGATTTACAAGGGGAACACTAAGTTAACAGCCATGATAACCACAGGTATAGAAAACCACTAAGTTAGCAAATCACGATGATCACAAGTATAGGAAAACCACTAAGTTAGTAAATCATGATGATCACAGGTATAGGAAAACCACTAAGTTAGCAATTACGATGACTGTAGATATAGGAAAATCCGCGCAGGACCTTATCTTGGAGGATTGTACAAGCAAAGATTCAAAGGTGGGGCTCTCCCGTGTGGCTATTATCCTAATACAAGGTATAATAAAATCCAGAACAGGTCTATAGCCGTCAGAACTATTTGAAGGTGGCATTCCGTGATTGATTACTAATCCCCAAAAAGAGAATAATAAAACCCATATGAATTGACCATAATGCCGCTCTGCCTATTTGCCTTTGAAAGGTGAAGTACAACCGGCTGGCTGATGTCTAGCTGTTGTCAGATGTTATACGATTATTATTATTTATTAAAAAATATTAAATATATTATTATTATGAGTGAGAGTGAGAGTGAGAGTGTGAAAAAAAAAAAGGATTCTTTTTTGTTTATTTTTTTGCTTGGAAAAGAGTGACGTAACCAAAACTAAAGCAACTACCATTCTACTTTAGCCCTATCAACACACAAGCAGGTACAAACAGGAAGATACTCGAGACGTATTAGCATAAAGGCAAATAGTTAATCAGAACAGTGATCATTCTTAATCGTCCACAAATGAATCTCCATTATGCAAATCTCTTGATTGTTACTTTTTTGAGTGTTTTTGGATAGGAGATCAAAAAAGAGCTAAAATCTTAGGGGCACAAGTAAAAAGCCTTAGGGGCACCAATACATCCGATCCTAACTGGAGATTTAAAAGTACTTGTGCCCATAAAAGCCTTTACGTGTGCCCATAGGATCTTTCAATTCAAAACAGAGGAAACGTACATTGGTCAGTTGTTAATTATCGCCACCTACAAACACTATTTCCACCTATTCAGAGACTTTACTTCGATATCAATCCAGAGTATTCTAGCTTATTTCAGAAAACAGGAAACTACAGTGGTTTGCGTTCAAAAATATAGAAATGTCAATATAAAAATTGAAATATGCAATCTAATTTTTCTGTATATTTTGTATTATAAAATGTGAATTAAAATACTAGTAGATTGTATTCTATTTTCCCAAACATTACATTGTCAAAGGCAAATCACTGTATTATGGCTAATTTCCCAAAATTAAATCCCAAGAAGCACAATCGACAGAAAAATATTTTTATTTATATTAATTTTGTTGTGCTAGTCAGACCAACCTTAAGAGTTATCTTATATTTTATGAGAATGTTGGTATAATATTCATCATTGCAATAGAAAGACGAGAGAATTTCAACGTTTGATTCGATTTCATATTCAATTTAGCCCAAGTGGTTAGTATAAATGCTTATGTATTTTATAGTATTTATTATTATTTGAGCAACAGTATTCTTGTTATTTTGAAGCAGCAAGACCCTGATCTATTTAGGACTATCTTACACTCGCTATTAAATAGCGATAGCTTAATTTTTTTTTACTAAATATATGTAACAAATTCCAATATTTATTACACATCTTTTATGAACCTGGTCAATTCAATTTGCTTAATAATTGCTTAATAATTGCTTTGAGAATAGTTTTTTGATAATCGACCTTACCTCCACTAACACTTTATAAGATCCTATAATACCGATGTTAATATATCTCTTGTAGTTCTTTTGTAATGTTAAACTGTAAAAGATACTGTATTTCTTAAAATGGAAGAGAATACATTCATTTTAATTTAGCAATGACACTCACATTATTAAATGGACAAATAAGCGTAAATTATGTTTGATTATACGAGATTACAATGTTGATAAGTCTAGCATACGTTCATTTTTATGAATATAGTCAATATAAAAGTTTTTTATTAAAAAAAGTAGATTAGACTTTACCTGTAATGTTACTTGGAGTGCTAGGAACCGTATTCGATGGATAAAATGAATTGATCGGATCAAGTTCACATACTAACCATTAATGAAAGCCAAGCATCTCCTACAAGAGAGGCCCCCACATTATTAATTTAGGGAATCATCCAGAACGTGCAAATAGTCTTTTAACATTTCACGAAATAAAAATTACAATAGCCTTCAAGAATTATCAAAGTGTTAAATAAAGTAAATCATCATCAAAAAGCAGCCCTTATAATATTAAGTTTTCCAATACAAGTCGATGTACTTCAATTAATGGAGACTGAGGGATTCGTTAAGTACAATTCAAAAGGTTTTTCACACGTTGATTTCATTAGTTGATTACACCAAGAGAAGCTTCGTAGTACATGCTACCAAAACTCATCCATGCAGTCGGACTTGGATACCTATCCATTTCATGCAACATAGAGTTTCAAAACGGTATATATGCACATTATTCAAAGATTTTGACAGAGAAACTAATACCTTTGACTTCAATAAAGTTGTAGATTGACTAAAAGTTTAATGGATAATATTGGTTGGAGGGATTCTTTTAATTACAATATTTCATCTATAAAGTCAATAGCGGTAACACGTACCATTTAAAGTTAAATAAGGGAATAGTTCAACTTTATAAAATCATAAATAAATTATGTTTAAAAATAATTATAAAAAAGCAACATATACAACAATGCCATTTATCAAAACCAATATACTTTAGCTACTTCAACATGGCACTCAATCTCAAATATTCACAGTTTTCATAAATTTTATATTTGAATGTGCTGGTTCCTTTTCAAACTATTATAATATCCAAAATTTTCGATTTGATGTTCAATGTCTTCCTAGTGTGTACTTTAGACCACATGCATTGCACTTTGTTGATTGCATGAGCATGCATTTCATATAATGGTTTACGATAGATCGCATTATATGCATGCTACAAGATATTTTGTATACATTTATACCATAAAGGTTTAGCTCCAATAAAAAATACAAAAAAAAAAAGCTTGTTCTCTGGATTGACCTTTATACATTCTATAAACAATGCATGAGTATATATATATATATAAGAGTACTCCAGGCTACAATACATATAGAAATCATCTACTTTGATTGTAACTAAAAAAGCAATTTTGAAGATCAAACATTATTCACAGTTGGTCAAGGAGAGGTGATAGCCGGAAATTAAAACACTGCATGACTTGTAACACCACTAATTTTCAGGTACGAAATTATTGGCTTGTCAACTCCGTATGCTAAAAAGATGTTCCGATTCTATAGTTATCCTCGTTTCCAGATCGCATTGTAATATATTATATTAGACATATGATTGGATAGTGAGAGTAGAAAAATATTTATCGTGCTAGCTGTCAATGCAAGAAATAAAAACATGTTTTGGAGGGAAAAAATACATATATAAAAGGCCAGATAATTGAATAAAAAAAAAGACATCAAATTATCTTTTCTCATCACAAAGGTAAGCAATCATAGCCACAATTGGTCTACAACAGGTGGTTCCTGGTCTTTAATATTAACACACTTTCTTTGTTTTAATTTAAAAAAGTTTCTCTCTATAAAAAATGAAGTATCTATCCTTGTTGCTCGTTATTTCCATGATTGTCGCCACTGTTTATGGTGTTGGTGTTTCATGCGACAAAGCTGATGGTCCTAACCCTCTTGCCGATTGCTTAGCTGCCTGTAGAACCGAGTTGGGATCTCAGAGTGTACGTATTGGTGAATGTATGTCTAACGGTGCTGGATATGACTGTGCATCTTGCGAAATCAATGAATAATTGTATATTTAATATCCCAATATTAAATCTAAATATGTGATTTGTTTAAATAAATATATATATAAATACTAAGTACTCCCTTAATAAATGCTAACATACATGTTTGAAGGTTTAAGACATTGGTGTTTTGTATGTGCATAGAATGTCATAAAATACGCTCCAATCTTCTTTGCTGGTGATTGGAAAGAAAAGTTTGGTTATCTCATTGATTGTTCCGATTCAATAGTTGTTTTTATCAAGGCATTAGTTCATTATATTTTCTTGTTTCACCAAAAGCTACTGTGCTGTTTTTTTTAAAAAAAAAAAAAAACGATTGGTTCCATCTATGAAGTAAAGTGGGTGGTTCCAGAGGATGAACTGTTATTTGATAATTGCTTTTTAATTCTTCTTGGGCCAAATAAATAAATTCTCTGCTAATTCTTCATTTTTCTTAGATAAAAGCAATAGAGACAATTTTATTCGACAAGCACGACTATCCAGCTATCTAAAAGCTTGCTTACAGTTTTTTGTAATCCAGAAAGGTCCGATCCAGCTTGGTTGAGCATTTCCCATCATTGTTTCAACTCACTTGTAGTGTTGAAGACACTAGGATCT
>MU622340.1:126511-158379 GCA_025399235.1 Backusella circina FSU 941 | reverse complement strand
ATTATTTATTATTAACTCTTTTTATTCCTCCTAATAACTCTTGTCTATTATTAACATATTTATTTCTGTTAGGTATCTCATCTTTTAGTTTCGTACAACAGTTATGGTACTTTACCTACTTTTGTGGTCATCTTCGGTGTTCTCATATCGTATCTCTCCTATATGGTCACTTCTGTTATACATACATATGGTCTCGTCTTGGTTCTTCATCCCTTTATATATCTTTTTGTTCACTCATTGGGTAATTTATTTGCGACTACTTTTATATTTCAGAACCTAGAAGAACTGAGCACAACCTAAGTAATAATCAAACGGCAAAACGTCATCATTTCATCTGCACTTTTAAATGTATACTGTTAATTTCAACTGCTATCTACCCTAGGTAAATCTACAAATTTGTATAGAAGAACACAATAATAAGTAACTCAACCTAGTACTTGAGTACTGGGGAAATCAGGAGAGTGGAATCAGAGGGAAAAATCAGTTAGTTGTAAAAGAGTAATTTATAAGTTTGAAAAGAGTAATTAAACTTTTTAAAAGAGTAAAAGAGTTTTTTCTGTCATACATCTATTAAAACTGAACATTTTCTCCCGGCTATACTCTTTTACCATTTCATTAAATTACACAAAGTCATACTCTTTCAGTAAAAACATAAAAAACAAAAGATTTTATATTGTTAAGTCTAAACGTTCCGGTAGAACATTCGGCAACATAAACTCATCGCACAGCGTCAGTGGTTATTTCTATGATAAAGTGACGTTAGTTCAAAGTATTTCTTTGATCGATTTATGTTATTTTATAATCATAGCCAATTACAAAAATTGGAGAAACTGAGTGGAACACAAATATTAACTCCCGTCACATCGGTAACGACCCTTATCTTCCTCAGAACTTTATTAAAATTATAAATGAACTTGAAAAATACTCATTTTTGACGCTAACGACTTTACTTAAGGTCTCATGAAAATACCTACGCTTCGTTATAATTACCTATAAATATACTCATATAATAAATAAACTCTACATCAAATATTTATCTTGATTTATATTAACCTACAATACCGTATTCTTATCTGAATTTTTTTATCATTTTCGCAATTACTTTTCACGTATTAATCCCTAATAATCGAAAAAACTCCGTATAACCAGGTAATATAGAAGTACCCGTAAATCCTAGAGACGTGTTAGGTGTATGCATAAACGTTATATATTAAGACCTAGAAGGTTTCGTTACACAACACGGAAATGTTCGATGTGTACAAGTCTAAGAACCACAAAATAAGGAAAAAACAAAGTTCAAGGAGGTATTTTAGAACATAAAGTCTACCCTCCTCTACCACACTAAACCCCACTTCCTATCTCCGATCTAAATAAGTACCACGACAACGATAGTTAACCGTGGTAACCGTAGTCTAGACAAGCTTATCTTGGACATCGAGAACACCCACGGACTCATCAAACCGGTTTTTTTCTTTCTTTTTTTTTATCATACAAGTTATATGCTCATTAGATCAACTTTTCAAAGCAAAAATACGTGACTTATGGGATAATGCTAACCGACCTAGACTTCCACTATTTCAGATTTTTATATATACTATGCAATGGGTCTTCCATACTGAACTATATTGCATAATAGTATATTTCGTAATGAGATGGTACGTAATGAAAAATTTTATCACTAGGTCGTTTCTCGATATCCAATATAGTACACGAAAATATGTGAATAAAAATACTTTCTCATTAATTATTCTCCTTTTTCTCATTAATTTGTAATTTTTTCTCAATTTCTTGAAAAAAACAGTATAGAGACGAAGAAGAACAAAACCTTTTTACCATAGAGAAAAGTAATCGGTCGCTTGGTCCAATGTATGAATCTGGATGGTTGCCATAGTAGCTTTTAAAAGATGAGACAATGTCTTGGATGGTCTTTGGCACTTATTTATAAGTTAAATTTGTATCCACCGTTTAAATAAAGAATCATTCAATAAACTATATCAAATCTTGAGATTATTGCTTGTAAAAACACTGATCTGTTTCCGATAAAGTCATAGTATGTAAACTAATGAATGGTAATATCCATTTTGGTCTTTAGGCATGAATTTCATATCCTCAGGCATGATAAAGTGCGATCTATCTCTGAAAAGTCATTTTTAGTAAACACAAAGAACTTTTAATAAAATCGAACATAATAATTGGCCTTGAGTAATATTAAAGTAGAATCCTCCCCCCCCCTTTTTTTTTAGTATGACTAAGAGAATACAGCGTTATTTTCCGCGACAAAGATGACAATTCGTATTTTTTCAATAAAAACTTTTTATTTTCTCAAATAAAGAGTAAATTCATACTCATACTCTTTATGCTTTTGTACCCCTCTCACCACCTCGTCACCCACATACGCCTCCAGTTCCTCATGACTCGCCAATCGATAATGATCGCCGTTAATATCAGGAAAGAACGTATCACACTCGACTTTTGATCGAATACGTGTCAATAGAATATGTGTACAGTTGGCATGCTGAATGGCCATTTTGTACATTTGTGCACCTCCAATAACAAATGTACGGGGGGTGTTGGGTGGAATGGCATGGAATGCCTTGTCGAGAGAATCGACAAGGATGGTATTAGGTTGTGTTGTATCCGCTTGTTTTCTAATAATAATAAAAAAAAATGAGCCATGTTTTTATCCCCCATGTTTTAGAGAGATAGAGAGTCTTACAGGTTATAGGTGGGATTTCTTGATACGACGATATTAAAACGGTTGTCTAAGGGACGAAACTTGGGTGGAATGGATTCCCATGTAACTCTTCCCATAATGACAGCATTTGGAGTTGATGTTGTGGAGGGTATCTTTGTTGTTACTTGTTTAAAGAAGGCCATATCTTTGGGGATACGCCATGGTAGGTTACTTAGGAGTCCAATACCGAGATCTTCGGTAGCTGCTACAACAAGTGCAAATTGAGTCATATGAAAGTGGATTGAGATATAGAAAGAGCCTGTATGTTTATAGCAAATGATGTGTATGTGTGACAACTTTTCTGTGACTATTGAAATAAGTTGTTCAAAATTCCCTCTTTTTCTTTAATCCCCAGACAACCCTCCCTGCTTTTATTACATATATATATAAAATGATTGGATTAAAAGGCACACTTAACGTTATCGATAACTCTGGAGCTATTATTGCTGAATGTATTAGAGTCATGAGTGGTGCTCGTTTTGCCAGAGCTGGTAAAGTTATTTTGATACAATATATAATGAATATTTATTAACACACTCTCAAAAAAAGGCGACGAAATCGTATGTGTTGTTAAACGTGCCAGACCCATCAACCCCAACATTGCCGGTACTCAAGCAGCTGCACAAAAAGTAAAGAAAGGTGACGTCCGTCATGCTCTCGTTGTTCGAACAAAGAAGGAAATGTCTCGTCCTGATGGTCGCACCATTCGCTTTGACGACAATGCTTGTATTTTATTAAATCAAAAGAAGGAACCTCTCGGTACTCGTGTATTAGGTGTTGTTGCCGCTGAGTTGAGAACAAAGAATTGGATGAAGGCAGTTTCACTCGCACCTAGAATTGTATAAAGTATATATATCACCATATCAAAAAGAGGACTCTTAATTCTAAAATATATAAATAAATAAAAAAAGGGAATAAAGATATAAAAAGAGAGAGATAATATCTTTTATTAAGAAGAAAAAGGATTGACAACAAAGATGAGATGTTATTTACTCTTAACAAGATGTGTTTATTTGTGCTTTCTATTTTTTTTCTTATTCTTTGGTTTATTCGTTCCGGTTGTAGGCTGAGTTTTCTTTGAATCATCTGTTTGTGTCTCTAATAGATCATCGCTAGTTGTATTGTCCTTCATCTCTACTTCATTGACAGGTTTCTCTTCAACTATTTGATCATTATCAGGCTGTTCTTGTTGTTGTTCATCTTGATGATCCTTTTCATCTTTATGAGATAGATGCTCATCTTGATTAGATGGTTCTTGGTCGTGGTTTTCATCATGATTAGATGATTCTTGGTCGTCCTTTTCATCTTGATCAGATTGTTGAACAGTAAGAGTGGTAGTTTCCATCATGTGTGCCATGGTTTCTACTTCATCATCTTGATCTTTTTGGATTGTTAATTCAGGTGATGATTCGGGCTTTGCTTCATCATCATCCTTCACCGAGTGCTCTTCTTCTGTATTGGAGATACTATCTGTTGATTCTACCACTTCCTTGTTTACATTATCTTCTACCTGTTTTCTATCATTTTGATCTTCCTCCTGTTCTTGTTCAACATGGTGGTTTGTTATCTTCTCTTCTATTACCATTGACTCTTTAGATTCTGTCTTTGCTCTCTCCAATATATTTGTAGCTCTCTTTACAATATCCGTATCTTGACCTTCCTTATTCAAAATGGTGTCGATAAACTCTAGTAAATCTCCAAATAGCGCTCTCCAATAAGAAGGACCCTCTGTGACAACTGGCACTATTTTTCAACAATGTAAATAAATAAAAATAATAAATAAGCAGCAAATAGACTTTACCATTAGAGCTTAGATTATCAATTGCTCTAATAATCTGTCGCTGAATATCAACAGTAACATTGGGTTGATTACCAATAAGCATCAGGGTGGGTAAGATATTATAGGAATCCTCCTCACTTTTTGATAGCATCTTGACACCATTTTCCTCTATAAATTTAGAAAACAGTTGAGTAATATACTTAAACCATATTCTATGCTGCAATAACTCACTATATAATGATAAATTGGCCAAACATCGTGCAACATGTTTATGTATCTCGATATGAGTTGTAAAGACAGCTGGCACATTACAAATATATTGCAACAAATGAGGCTGTGACATGAGACTAAGTTGTGATTCATCTAATGATTATTATTAATCACTTAAATAATATAAAAGATACGATATAAATAGCTTACTATTTGTTGCAAAATTAGCCTATCAAGAAGAGAAGTAAATAACATTTATTTTAATTCAAACAAACAAAAACTTACCATTGCACAACAAACATGTGAAACTGCCACTGCATTGTTGGTCTTTTCAACAGTAGAAATATCTGTTACACTTCGTGCCAAGTAATATGAAAGTGTCTTTAATCTATTTGAATCGTCGGTTTGAGGTAATAAGGCAATGATGGACACCAATGCACGAGAACCATCACCTTCCAATAAGATGGCTTTATATTTATCTATTTATATATTATTATTATTATTATTATTATTATTATTATTATTAGTTGTTATAATATACTCCATTTACTATACTTTACCATTGCGAAGTGATAAGAATGCAACTGTTTTTGCAATGTATTTACATACTTCCTGATTAGAAGAACCAAGCAAATGAGCCAGTTTATTTGTATTCTGTACGAGTTCAATGATATTCGGTTGAAGTGATACTACATTATCGTGGGAAAATAGGTTATTACCATCTCTCTCTCTCTCTATGGATTTAATTTAATTTAATTTACCCAATGAACTGATCGATGATATCGTCTTTGCAGCCAATGTTTGTATAATTGAGATCCGTTCCATCAGCTGATGCTGATTCTCATCACTCAAGTCAAAGTTGGCCAAATGAAGCATCACATCAAACACGCCATCATCAATCACTTCCTTTTTCTGACTAAGAATACCTGCTTTTGATAACTGATAGAGAATATGTGTACAGTTGATGATAATCTCGAGTTGAATGCTTTGTTTGGTGTCAAGGGAGAGCTCAGAATAGCTACTACTACTGGTGGTGGTTCTTTCGTCTTCTTCCTGGTTCTTTTGATATTGCTGCTGCTGTTCGACTTGTGTATAGTGTCGTATCAGGTATAACAGAGGTGGAAGTGCCCATTTGGTGATAATGACGGGTCTGATGGATTCTATAAACAGATATTTAATGAGAAAAAAACAAGTTATTTCATATGTAATATATACCCTTTTCTGTTAGCATGGCCAAAATAGTCGTTGCAAGATGATGTAACTGAATATTTTTAGAAGAGCGACATAACCAGATCAGTGCATCCACTCCACCATAAGCAACCATGTTATGCAAATCCTTTTCTATATATTATATTATCATTAATACATACACATACAAAAATAGCTCTTATTGTACCATTATCCTTTTCAGCCAATTCTAATAAACCTCTTACACCATGTATCTATTTATTTATTTAAATAAATTGTTTCACCTCTCTTTATATAAATATACCTGAGTAGATAAGCCATGATCTTCATCAGTAGCATAAGTCACCAAGTAGGAGACATCAAAACATCCACTACATACTCTTACAGGTTTGGTGCCATATCCTAATTGGGGTAAAGGTACTTTACGGGCAGAGCATTCATGACAAAAGATATTACCACTATATTAAAGAAATAAGAACCTTTCTACCATCCCCCCTCCACTTTGTCAAAGTTGCAAATTTACCAATTTCTACAATGATGCTTTATATATATATATAAGTATTAAAGTAGACTCGGGATGGAAGGTACTTACCCTTCTTTTTAAAGTACCAAATGGTGCATTACAAGAAGTACAATAAACAACATCCAAGTCATTTACCCATAATGGACGAGGCAATAGGAATGTAAGTCGATCATCATAAGATTGCATTTATTATAAGTAATAAAAAAAAAAAAAAAAAAGGGGGAGGGGGTGTTGAGAGAATATGTATTATATAAAAAAAAGAAAAAAAAAAGAAAAAAAAAGAATGAAAAGGAAAAGAAAGGGAAATACTATATATATTATTATTTAATATTTAATCATGCGAGATATCGTGATGTCACACAAAAGAGAGAGTGTATATAATTTTAAAGTTGACCCCTTCTTATAAAACACCGTTATCGTTGACTGATTCAATGTTTGTTGCTGTCAATATGCCTTGTTGTAATAATTGGGGCTGTTGGTTTATTTGTTGTTTATTTTCAATCACAACTACCTCATCATCGTTATCATTGTTTTCCTTTTCATCCTCATCAGAGGATGATTTACTATCATCATCATCATCACTTGTACTATTTCTGCCATTCTCACTATTACTATTTTAGTGATATCAGTAAAGGTTATTGTTGTCCCAAAAATAAAACTTACTTTAATTTATATACATATTTAGGGTCAACGACAGCGCCAGGAAAGGTATAAAGCCCATCTCTCCAAAACGTGTAAATAGGTGTCTTATTCTCCTCACTCATCACACTACCACCAGGTAACTTTGGGTGTTTCAAATCCCAACCCAGCATGCGGCACAGTTCAGGCACCACAATATCACTGTCACCAAGTAATTGCATATCAAACGTCATGTGTGTGATGGGTGTGCGGTTGATAAGGATTTGGGGTACGCTGTGTGGTATTTGTGACATGATTTCAGAGACGGGCGAGACTTTGAGGGATGATCCCATCACTATAAGTAAATCCACTTGGTCCGTGTCGATGGCGAGAAGGTTATCGAATTCTGCTGGTAATCGTTCACCGAAAAAGGTGATATCCTGTATATATACAATTTAGTACATACATGTACATATATATATAATTTTTGACTTACAGGTTTCATGATGGATTTCCCTCTATTACTATAATCATTATCATCATCACTCTCATCATCCTTGCTCGGCTTGACCGGTGTGGCACATTGAGGACAGGGTGGTACTGTCTGTGCCATAATAAAATCCTCAATCTCCTTCCCATCCACCTTGAACCCACACGTCACACAACTCGCCGTCGCAAAGCTACCATGACAGTTTACTACACGCTTAATATTCGCCTTGTGCTCCAAGGTATCTATATTCTGCGTATAGTTACGCAGCAACTTGCCCTTCTCCTCCACCATCTTGACAAAGAGATGGCTCGGGCTGGGCTGGTAATTGGCAGGGTAAAGTTCCTTTGCAAATGAGTAAAAAATTTCGGGGGTGTCGCGAAAGTACTCGATATCAAACATCTGCTGTGGGTCATCCAATTGGTACTCCTGTAATCTGGAATAGATACCCGTCTCGGATCGGAAATCGGGGATGCCGCACGAGACAGAGACACCGGCGCCGGTGACAATCATGATGTTGTTAGCTTTGCCGATAAGCTCAACCACGTCGTCAAGCGTGTTGACTGTATCAAGGCGACGGCGTTTGCGGAGGTAGCGATTGACAACGCTGCGGAGGATGGGAATGAGTTCTAGGTCGGTGGCGACCATGGCGGCGCGTGGATGCTATAGATAGGATGAGAAAAGAGGATTTCATTCTTGCACTAGACAACCTTTTGCTTACCATGTAAATATTGAATGCTTCGAGCATTTTTGGAACAGGTACACTTTCTTGAATGATATGTTTTTCAATGAATTTCATAAGACCTAAATAGATTGATATGGGTTTATGTCTTATTTTATTGTCACTGATCCCCACCTTTCTCTCTCGCTTCCTCTTTTAATTCTTCCATTTCCTCTTTTGTAAAACTTGTCCATGCTAAAAAAAGTAAAAAGGTGTTCAGAATATACGGAAATGATATATATAAAAAATAAAATAATACTCACCTTGTTGGTATTGACTCTCATCTTCAAACCCATCCACATCCACATCGTCTTCGTCTAAATGAAAGACAGGATGTGACAATAGTCCTTGATCAATAGAGCTTGAATCACTGTCTTGATCACTGTCGCCATCCCAATCCTGATCAGAGTCTTCATTATAGTTGTCAAAGTTGTGATCGTTGATGGATAAGGAGACGGTGGGTGCTGGATCATCTTCACTTCCTACAGCTTTTTGTTTTTGTACTTTTATATAAGCTTTCCATTTTTATTTTTATTTTTTTCACTGTGTCTCTTATTTACCTTGCTCTACTTTTATTCTTTTGGTTGAGAGTGAATCGTCTTCAGGAAGTTCATGGGACAGCCTTTTCTTTTGTTGTTGTTGCTGTTGGGAGCTTTCCCCTAGGTTTTTTTCTCCATCCATTCCCCTTTTTTATTGTGTTTACGTTGTGTCTTTTCTTGTAGACTCTTTTTTTTTTAAAAGAAAAGTGATTGGAAAAAAAAAGAAGAAAAAGAGGTTGTCTATTATCATCAAGGGGGGACTTGTAATTTTTATTTAAAAAAGAGGGAAGCTGCTGAGCTGGAAATGAACCAATCATTGCACACGGAAGAATTATTTACAGGGAAAAGAGAAGGTTCTCTTTCTTTTTTACAATGTAAAGTGCTGATCAAATTCAATTATAATGTTGGTTGGTTTCGTTATGGATTGAATAAGTATATAATGAAGAAAACTATACTGATAGTGTATCTAGAATCAATAGAAATAATGTAATAATTAATAGTAAAAAGTGTATACATTGTAAAGTTGAATACAAATAATGAAAATAAGCACAACTATAATGATATACTAAGTAGCATTTCATCACAATCAAAGTTATAAATAACGAAAATTACTTTTCCTTCTCTCGTTCTCGTTCTCTTTCTCTTTTGTATTTATCCTTATTTCTTTCACTTATCAATAACGTATATCCCTTTTTTTTTTCTTAATCATCCAAAAAAGAAAATGCTTCGATTTAACAACTCTTCCTCAACGAGCATAACCCAAACTGACCTGAACAGAGGTATCACACCTGAAGTAGTGCTATATCTCAAAAAGACACTGATTCATCAATTTGAAAATCACAGTGCACCACAGAATGTGGTTATACCTTGGGAGGTCTTGAGAGAGATGATTCAGCTGTCAAAATATACTATTGAATGTCCAGTGAAGAACTTAAATCGTCCATCCGTCGGCTATCATAAGACTGGTCACACAGCAGCAGTAGCAGTGCAAGACAACACTGAAAACAAGAAACAACAACAGGATGATTCAACGGGATTTAATGACTTTAATACAGCCCTTGAAAATATTTACCAGGACTACATTAAGAAGCTTGGATTCTAATTATATACCTTTTTATTTTCATGATTATATATATCAACAATAAAGTAGTTTTTGTTTTCTCTTTATTAATCATAATAGATATTGTTTATGCAATTGGTTTTCCATATTTGGAAACACTAAAAAGGTAAATTGATGTTGTCAAAGGATATATCGATCTCCTTTTTTATGTAAGAGTACTAAAAGGAGGGAATATAGACTACATGAATGAATAATGAATTGTACAAAAACTCCTTGTCAATATTGTAATCCTGGAAAATCGAAAAAAGAAAAAAATAAGGTTAATTTTTCCCTTAATGAAAGGTTGTTCTTATAATTTATTCTTGTTTAATGGTTTAATCGTAAAGCTTGACTTTGATTGCGTTACTATGAAAGAAGTCCCTTTTTTTTTTTCTTCTTCTTAAGCTTGTTTACTTAACCATCGAGACTGCTTAGTTTTGATGTAATATCACTCAAGTGTCGAGCAGGATAATTATGATTTTATGAATAAGCTAAGAGATTGGATGTATTATAATACAGAATATAATGTTATCTTCTAATTTGCACTTGGCAGAGTTTCTACTTGAGTACAATGAGGGTGTACAACCTGCTACCATAGTAATGTTACTTGGCAATACAAAGCAAAAGGTTTCTATAGTATTAGAAACAGAAAAACTATTTCGTATTGTTAATCATAACCATATGAATAGTACATTGAGTTGCTAATGAAAACCAATAATCTGATAATGTTTTTTTTGTAAAATAGAGAAAGGTGCCACATTTCCATAAGAGCGAGGGATCTAAAAATGGTCATATGTTATTTTTAGTATATTATTAAAAAATAAAACACGAGAAAACCTATCATAAAACAATAAAAACTAATTGTTAGTTTGCCTACCGGGGTTCCGCACACTATAATTAGTTTCATATATATAATTAAAAAATGATAGAAATGATAAAAATAGAAAAGTGTGTGTTTATTGATTTTAATGAAATAGTTTTACATGAAGGATATACATTATGAAAGAGTTTGTAAAAAAAAACACATAATCTTTTTGTTTTATTATTATTATATTATATATATTATTCGTCCTCTAAAAGAGGGCACTGGTTGGATAAAACCACCTTGGCAACATCAGTCCAAAGTTTCTTGATATCATCCGCATTCTCATCAGTAAAGTAAATTCTACAATCTGCGTTGCTCACACTGTACTCGAGTAAATCAGTCTCCTTGCCAGCAAACTTGCCCTCAGAGGAAGGCTTGTAGACCTCTCTAAAGGTCCAGCCCATATCGGCTCTTTCGGGGAAGGGGGAGGGAGCATCGGGATCATCGGTGAGACCAAGAATTTCGAGGTCCATGAGGAAACCAGAGAGACGGTCGCTCTCGCCACCGGGGAAGGAGGCAAACTGCATGCGGTTACCACGAATACCGCCAAGACCCATGGCAGGTACCTTGTGGGAGATGCGGAGACGGGAGGCGACGATGGCACAGGTGGAACCACAGCGACCGTCCGAGAGGATGAGGACATCAGAGGACTTCCATTTGGTATTCTTGTAAGTGTTAGCATTGGTGACAGATTCATCCCAAGCGGCACAGTCAAGGGAGACAGACTGACTGAACTTGACCTTGTCCTTACCACGGTCATACTCAGTGGTCTTAGTGAGCCATTCACTACCAGAGTATTTGCTGGACTTGTAGTCGACCCATTTGGTAGCGCCCTTTTCATAGGCGGTCTTGACAACACGCTCAAGGAAGGGGGAGTATTTGATGTCGGAGGGGTAATCAGGGGTGGAGTTGAAGAAAGTACGGATCAGAAATTCACCGGCACAGGCGTCACCGCCACCATTAGATGAAAGATCTACCATTTTGATTAGAATATATGTATAAACAAATGCTAGTATTTATTTTTCCTTACCAAGGATAATCTTGTCAACACCATTCTTTTCGAATTTTTCAAGACCTTCAATAAAAGTATCAACAAAATCTTGTCTGTCTGAACTGGGAATAGAAAAGCTCTGTACATCAATCACACCGACGTTCTTGGTATCATTTTCCAGCTGAATAAATTCAACATAGGGACCCTTTCCAGAGCCACTCACAGCATTCTGGCCGCCTGAAGACAAGGCAAAAACCTCACCCTCATTGATGGTGTGTAATTCATCCAAATCATAGTGTAAGTTTCTCTTTGTCATGGTGGTATTCTTGGAGTAGTGAGAAGATTGACAGTAGGTCTTCCAATAGTCATCTGCATTGACAATATTGGGTACCTGAGCAACCCAGGGAACCTCAACAGTAAAGGGTTCATCGTAAATCTCCTGTACGGGCAAAGTACCCGACTTGGGGCATTGAAGTGTATATTTATGCATCTCCTGAGCAGGTAGGAAACGATGGTATCCAAGATCATCGGCACCATCATCCCAACCGTGGAAATAACTCTTTGTGTTCATGATATTGTTGAAACAGGTATTGACATCTTTACTTTCACCATTGTTATTGACGGCATAGTTGACAATCATGTCGATGGCATCGGCACCATCAATATGTGTTACTTCACAGCCGACCCATTCTTCCTTGGCTTCGGGCCAGACATCATTCTTTACATAGGCGACGTTGGTGACGAGTCTTTTGTTACGGATGATGGAGTTTAACTGAATGGGTTGCCAAAAGATGAATTGTCTATAACAATAAGGGGAATAGGACTATATAATAGTTTTTTTTTAGTGAATTGCTTTTAATACATATCTATATATCTAATATTTTACCAAGTGAGCATCTTGGACTTTATCTAATAATAAAGCAACAGCTTCTTGGAACTCTCTATCTGATTTCCAATCCTCTTTCATGATCAAATCTAAACCATAAGAGATATTGACAGCTGGAGTGGATAATCCTTCTACCGCGGGTGGTGATGCTGCGATTTCCTATATAAATATATAAATATTTGTAAATGTGTGTTTATTTCCAAAAATGATGGATTTTGACATCTTTCTCTCTATTTACATTGAAAACATAAAGTTCGTTGGTGACTTTTCGTACGGTATCTACCGTTTGCTGGGCAATGTCTTTGTCAAAAGGAAAGTAATCTAAACAAGCCATGGCATCTTTGAAATTGGCAGTGCGATTGCCTGCAATGGCCTGACATGGATCTTGCTTGGCTGCTTGGACGTAGGTTAAAAGGGAAAGTGAGACAAGTGTCAAAGAACCAAGGGTTCTTGGTAATGACAACATGATGAGATGAAGAAGAAGAAAAAAAAAAAAAACAGAAAAAAAAAGAAAGTAGGAAAGCAAAACAAAAAAAAAAAAGAACGCAAGGAAAAACAAAATACTACTAATAATAAAATAAATTGCAAGCTAAAAATAAAAACAAAAATATATAATAAACTCCAATGTTACACAAGTCATTAACCAAATATGGAAGTTATTTATTTACAATACACCTTGTGAGACCCCCTTTGCAAAGAAGTGCACTCCATTATCCAATATTTTATAGTGCATCGACTGGGGTTGGACAGCAAGTAGCTTTGTATACTTTGGACCGCGCAATATATCCAACTGACCATGCACATCCTTTGCCAAGCCACTGTTCAATGCCTGTACCTGGAACACCAGTTCACTCTGGTAGAGCACCGATCTAATGAAACCATCCTGTTCTGTATCCTCTGACCCTTCCTCATCTGCATGCATGATAGTGACGAGCGTACCATCCACACTCGAGACGAGTGTTTTTAGCATCTGTATAAAAATAGCGACTTGGCGTGCCTCAAATCCGTTGTAGAGTAACACACTAATATCGTCCAACACAAGCAATGTGCCAGGTTTAGTAATGAGGCCCTGAATCAATTTATAAAACTCTTTTAGGGCGCCATTTTTGACATCGAGCGTGCCCGAGGGTGCAGTGGGTGCTTTAGGTGGTGGATAGGGTGTTCCGTCGCTATAGTTATTGAGGTGGGTGAGCCCGTCCAAAAAGAGAAATTGACCTGATTGTTT
Source organism: Backusella circina FSU 941 (assembly GCA_025399235.1). Taxonomy (NCBI): domain Eukaryota; kingdom Fungi; phylum Mucoromycota; class Mucoromycetes; order Mucorales; family Backusellaceae; genus Backusella; species Backusella circina. The sequence continues at coordinate 144,513 of MU622340.1, read as the reverse complement.
ATGTGTTTGTAAATTGATGCCCTATTGTCTCTCTTGTTATTACTATTATTTAAAAATAAAATAAAATAAAAAAACATGTTTTACCAATTTACGACCAATCAAAAAGTAATGGTTAAAGATCTGTGAAAGACCCACCATGACGACGGGTTTGTCAGCTTTTAATTGATTAATAAGAAAATGGTGAAGCAAAAAGTTGGCTTCTGAGGTGAGACAGTCTGTGATTGTAATGAGGGCCTTTGAGGGAGGTAAGTTGTTTGGAAAACCGAGTGCTGCATCAAGGGTAGCGTATCCCATTATTATTATTGTTATTGTTGTTAAAGGAGCTTGTCAAAACTTGTAGAAAAAAAAAATATACTGGATAGAAAAAAAAAATGTATGAAAAAAATTAAAAAAGTCACGCGTTCTCTTTTTCCTATTCGATAGTTTTTTGCATTAATGAAAAGTAATAATCTCTATAATATTGCAGAGTCTTTTTTTTAAGAGAGTAATAGCAAATATATAAACTACTTTCCTTATGAGTAGTTACTTGTAACAAACAATGTAAAGATAGTAAAGACCTTTACTCCATAGACAACTAGCGTTTACCATTGTTAGGTATTTTCCCAATGTATTGAATAAACACTAGTGTTAAAGCACTTTTACAACTGTTTCTGACTGAAAGTTGGTGATTTTTAAACTTTTACTTATCATCTAGATCCATCAAATAACTGAATTACTCTTCTATCGTAACAGAGTTTTACCAACTTTTTTGTTTCACTAATCTCTTTTCCTTTCTCTTTTCTCAAAATACCTTCAAATAAAAAAATCTGTGATATAAGCAAATTAGCTACTCTTAGTTAGACACCTTTATTTACAAATTTCGGAAGCAGGCTGACGAACAGTTTGGCAACACTAAAACTAATGTTTCGGTGCGGTAATGATAAAGTTTTTTTTTTTTTGAATTACTAAAACTATTCATTTTATGTTTAGTCAAAAAGTGGATTAAAGCTTTTTTATTTTTCAATATTGAACATTTAATAAAAAGATCTCTATTTATTCAATTGTTTTTCTATGCACATTAATTTGTAAGGCATTTACTAGCTACCTTGTTTGTTATATATCTAGTAAACTATCTTGCATTTCATCTATCTCATCGTGCTACCAGTAAGCATCATATAAAGCTTACCCTATTATCTTCATATAAGGTACTTATATAAATCAATCAACCTTTGTTCTGTTCTCGCTTCTCTTATAAAAAAACAAACAAACTAATATAGCCTTTGTCTTTCTCTCCTCGAGGATACCTATTCCTAACATCTTCATCACACGTTGTTTCATTGCAGTAAAGAACATAAGCAACACTATCGCATTGTTCACATATGTTTTTTCCTTATTTACATTTTAAAAAATACAGAAAACGCATTGAAGCAAGATAAAGCATCAAAAGTATATTATCTTATTGTTTGGTGTATATTAAATAGACATAATAATACAAATAACTAGAATTTAAGCTTGAGTACGTCCATCACCACCAAGTTGAACAAAAAACACAACCAAAATGTAATATTACTCTTGGTTCAGAATTTAGGAAATCAATACAATATTGTTGCTCATATTGTCCCATGGCCCATCCATCACTACCACCGCATGGGTTTGGAAACTAGAAACAGGTATCTGACTCGTATATATATATATTACCAGTTATGGATTAGATTACACTCTTGACTATATATAGTAATACAATGGAATGTTGTTAGTCTATTCGTTCAGTTCACGCTTGATTATACCTACAATGGTTTAAGGTATATAGTGAGATTTCCATGTTTAAAGAAATTTGTTTTGTTTTTCAATTTTAAAGAACTATAAAAGGAGATGCGAAAGAAGAAAGAGAAAGAAAAGGAAGGCGTAAGATCTTTATCGTAAAATAAAAATTTTCTTTTATAAGGAAACAATTAATCAGTGCAGACATGTAAAACGAACAATGAAAACGATATGTCTCTGCATCAATAACAAGTCTAGTTTAACCAATATTAAGCCGATAATATTAGATGATCAATAAAGATACTCATTTCATATCAGTAGACGATTACATTATACACAATGCTATTTCAATTAATTCACGATGTTTATAACCTCTGTTAGAGGCGAATTGATTGAAAGAATAGTGCAAGGTGTAAAAAAAATAATCACGTGCGTAAGTTGTTTACACGAAAGGGATGCTCCAATTAAGCAAAGTATCCAAAAAACCAGACTCAATTATATTTGTCGAGTGAGCAAAAACAACTAGATAGAGAGAGTGTTTTACAGCAAAAAGTCTATTACCGGTTTTATTTCAGTCAATTATGGAGAATCAGCAACCTTTATGTCATCGTGCTGTTTATTCAACCAATTCGAGTGTGCAGAATGTTTAAGAATAGAAAAATGGACTATTATTATCATAATTGCTTTGCACTCAAAACAAAAGAAGATGATGGTACTGCCAATGTACAAGTTTAACTTTGATGTCATCACAAATATGTTGAGTTATGCTCTGATATATAATTAAAATCAAGCCACTTTTATGGCATGAAATAGGTGGGAAAAAATTGCGCCTGAAAGATGATCTTCCTTTTCCTTTCTCTCTTCTCCATCTTGTACTTATTTTCATAGTTAAAAAAGATATATTGAAAGTACCATCATGGCATCCAAAAGAGCAACTAGCTTTATTCTCAATGTAGCAAGCTCCATGAAAGAACATCCTAATAACGCATTTGAAAAGGCTCGCGATATGGTATTCCACTCAATTGAAAATGTTGTAAGTATAATAATACAATAAAATAAAGCATATACCAACCTTCTCCTTCTACTATAATCAGGTTCTCACCAAACAAAAGACAAACTTGGTTTCCGTTCTACTCTCAGGAACTCCAGGTAAAGAACTATACAAGAAAGATGCAAAAAAAAAAAGTGTTACTAATATATTACTATTATTTTCCATACGAAAAAAAAAAAGAAACCCAAAATCAATTGGCTGAATCCCAAGGAGGATATGAAAACATTACTGAAATTTGTGATCTAAGCCAACCATTCTTACCACTGCTAAGAACATTAGAAGGCATTACAATAACAGAAGATAAGTCTGTAAAATCTGACAGTAGGTGAAGGATTGGCCACATGATGATGTTAAATTAACACATATTTTTTTTTTATCATAGTTGTGGATGCTCTTATCATCGCAATTGCCATGATTGAAAAAAAATGCAAAGAACTAAAGTATATCAAACATGCTATGCTCTTGACTGATGGTACTCAGGAAATTGATTGGCTTGACTTTGATCAAGTAAAGCAGATGCTTATTACCAACAATATCATGCTTACTGTTGTGTATGTTTTTTTTTAAAAAAAAGAAACAAGCATATATTTATCTTTTTTTGGTCTAGGGGTGTCGATCTGGATGAGGCTACACGGCAGAATGTAAACTATGTACAATGGGATAAATTGACCTCCTCCCTCCCAGATGCTTTTCTCTTAACATTGGATGAAGCAACGAACGAAATCTACGCTTTTTGTAGTAAGGATATCCGACCAACTCCCATATATAACGGTTTCCTCTATATTGGTAACACCCCTTCCACAAGCACCGAATTTTGTGCTATAAGTTGCAAGATGTACTTGCGAGCAACTGATACCCAAAAGCCATTGATGCCCAAACCCTACTCTGGAGTAAGTAAAGGTCCCTCTCATCATGTGATTAAAGAAACCAAGTATTTCGTTACTTCTAATGAGAATACAGATACCGGAGAGTCTGAGGAGGAGAAGATGACGGAAGTGAGTAAAGCGGATCTTGAAAAGGGTTATCGCTTTGGTAAGAGTATTGTAAAAGTATCTCCAGAGGAATTGGAGTATGCTAAAAATGATCAGCAAAGAGAATTAACCATTATGAGTTTTGTACCGGAGAGTGCGGTAAATTTGTATCTATATCCATTTAACGAAATAATTACTTATACATTTTATGCACAAGATCCCACGAGATTATTACCTTGGCCGACCCTATGTAGTCACTTCTGGTGATGTAGATAAAGAGAGTTCGGGCCATGCTATCAGTGCTCTTGCACATGCTCTGTTTGCAAAAGAAGTAGGGGCCATAGTCCGTTGGGTGAAGAAGAAAGGAGAGGCACCAAAGGTTGGAATTCTACTTCCCCATTTTGAACCTGGAGTTGCTTTATTGCATTTTATACAAGTAAAGCATCCAATATGTATATAAGAATTCTATGCCTGTTAAAACTAACTAATAAAATACACCAATTCAGCTACCTTATTGTAATGATATCCGATTTTTTCAATTTGGCTCTCAACCTGCCTCCACTTCCAACAACCCTGAAGAAAAAGAAGCTGAACGTCTTATGGATGAGTATATTGATAAATTGGACCTTGATGCCATTCCTATTCAAAATCCTCTGGATCATACAGAGTCAATGTAAGTTTGATATAATCTATAAGTATACTGTTTTTATCAACGTGCCATTTATTAGCTGTACTGAGCACCTCATCCCAGAGGAGACATTTAATCCTACTGTATTTATGGTCAACAAGGCCATCAAGGAACGTGCATTAAACCCTTCCGGACCACTCCCAGAGCTGGACCCAAGACTTTGTGTGAGCATGGGAATGTTACCAGAGCATCAAGCGATTTCGGAAGAGTATGGAAAAAAACTCCAAAAGATTTATAAAACAAAGCCAGGTAAAAGATATATAAGAATGAAATAAGGCACCCTTTTTTTCTCATCTTCTCAACATAGTGCCCAAGAAAAAGGCCGCTCAAGACAAACCGAGTTTGGTTCCCCAACAAAACCTTCTTGACGTGGAGGAAATTCTTCGCGAGTAAATCTTTAACATATAAAAAAAAACAGATCACAATTTGATACTATGGCATAACATAATACAGTTCAATAAACAATTGTTGCATCAAGAACTCAAGATTTTCTGTTGGTAAAAAAGCTACTCAATGAAGCTCTTTCGAGTGGTAGTATTCATTTGAGATTTAAATATAGAAAAACTGAACAAGAAAGTTTTTCATTTTACTATCAAAAACTTTATTTTTTTTAAAAAAAAGAAAAGGAGCAAAAACGAAAGTGTTTTGTGTTTGTAAAATAATAAGGGCATTTTTTTTGAGAGTGAAAATAATACAAAGTAGAGATAGAGAGATTACAACACAAAGAGGACTAGATATATATATTTATATTAAAAGAGGGTGAAGGGGAGGGTGTTTTTTTTTGGCTTTTTTTTTTTGGTTTTTTATATATATACTTTTTTTTTCATTCTTTTCTTTTTTACTCTTCTTCCAACAAATCCTCGGTAATAACACCTCTTAAACGACGCTCCTTCTCATTCTCAAGCTGACCATAAAGTAAATAAAGAGCACGTTCGTTTGCCTCTGGTGTACCTTGAATAGTAAACATACGTTCACCCGATTCGTCATGAGGCACCTTTGCAATAGAGATGTGGGATCCAGACAATCTACGAATCTCGGAGATCTTGGACCCGCCCTTACCAATAATACAACCTACCATGTCAGAAGGAATAGAGATATGCTGAGTACGATAATCACCATTCTGCTGCTGTTGTTGTAAAAATGAAGCTGCCGAAGAACGACGTCTATTCGGTGTTACTGCTGTCTGATCATAATCCGTTGTTGCTAATGAACTTCTTCTACTATTTGATGATAGTAGATTCTCGGTAGACACCGCCTTTGTTGGACTATATAGAATAGTACCATAAGCCCTGTCCTTATCCTCAATAAGACACTGACCAATCTCCATTACGGCCTGTTGGATGGCATCAATACTACCACGTACTTCAACAACGCGTTCGGTGCTTTGGGGTAACAGGGTCTTTGATGCTGTCATGCGAACACCAGAGATGTCTTGGATATGTTTGATCTTTGCGCCTTGGCGTCCAATGACTGTACCCATTAGGTTGTGAGAGATCAATAGTCGAAGTGTGATTTGTGTATTGCTTTGTGTTGGTGTTGTGGGCGAAGCAGGAGGTGTTGTGGCTGAGGTGATGGAGATGGGGTTTTCTAGTATAGTACGACCTATAAAGGCATAAGCCTGTTATAAAAATATATATTATCATTAGTTTTTGATTTATAATACAATATTTATCTATTTTTTTTTTTTTTTGGTTACCTTGGCAACTCCTTCTAAAGTTCCACCCACAGTCAAGACGCGGTCATGAACACCTTGCACTACCTTTGAAACACCTGCCTTGACACCAGTAGCTTCCCTTAACTCGGCCACATTCTTACCTCCTTTACCAATAATCACACCAGCTTCCTTTGTAGAGACCAGAGCACGAAGTGTTAGTTGGTCATCACTGCTGGACGGGTCAGTGTTGTTGACTTGGTCGAGCATTTCATCTTTAGTTTCCAAACTGGTCATGATGAAGAAAGATATGTCTAGTGCACTTTGTTTTACTTTATTTTATATATTTATATGAGTTTTATTATAACAATAATAATAAAACACAAAGGAAAAAGAGAAAAATAGTGAGAAAAAAGAGAGACCTTGGAAAAAAAAATAAAAATAAATATAAGCGGAGGATGAAGATATCATTTTTGGGCAGTACAAAAAACAAAAAAAAATATACGATCCACTGGGATCACACAAGAAAATACAAGAAATTTACACAAAAAAAACCCCCCCTTCTTTTTAAATAGCCTACTTTTTATATATAAAATAGAGATAGTGAGTGGGTAAAACAATGGCAATAGCAATAATAACAAGAATACTTACAATAACACAGGTTCTACAAAATACAACAGACTCACCCTTCATCCCCGGGCACACCTTTGCACCTGAATCCAACTGCTTATTACACTTGTAACAGCACAGACACTTCTTATGCCATCTTGTTGTCAATGGTCCTGGTGTATCATCCATAATGGAAATGCTTTGCTTACACCGGGGACATGTCTTTGATCCACCCAATCTGAATGTTCTTTGTTGTCGAGGTATTAGTGAGATGGGTAATTGAGGTTGTTTCATTGGCTCTACTTCTACTTTTGGTGCAACTTGCTTTGGTTTATCAATACATTTGTTACAATAGTGTAAATCCTTTTCAATAAATACAGGCTGTGCCGAGGATATTGACACTTTACAATCTGTACAACGAAAACATTTTAAATGGTACATTTTGGTATTAAATCGACAGGCGTTTGTATCGATGGATAAATGGCATTCCGCACACTGTGGAAGTGATGATGGTATGATTGTCTTCTTTTTGGGATCACATTGGCTATGGTAAAATAATTCACCATCTGTTACACAATCGCCATCATTAAACGATAGGCGACACTCACAACATACAAAACATGTTTTATGAAACCACGCATACGAACCAGAGGAGAGCTGTACCTTTAGTTTTTTATTACCAACTCCCAAGAGAGCATGGCACCCTTGACATGGTCTTTGTGAGACCTTTTGCTGCTGTTTAGGAGGCGAGGGTGTACGACTTGCGGGCGGTGTAAATAGTTCCTTATGGACGGGTAATCGAGGTTTGATATAGATAGATTCTGTGCTTGAATCAGAAGAGACCGAATTAAAGGGATGAAGAGTGGTTTTCTTTCCTTCTTGAGCAAAAAGGCATTTTTCGCAGCAGGGGCGACCCTGTATATCTACCATGGGTGCATCTTTTAGAGATATTAAACAACTAAAGCAGTTGAAGCAGTTTCTATGCCAAAATTGATCACCGTGTTCCACGAATGACTCTGTTTGGGAAACTGTTTTTTGACAAGTTGGACTACGATAGGGTGATGTAAATATGGATTATAAAGATAGATATATACATCCTGCTTACCATTCTCCTTTACCAAACAGTCTTCTATGACAAGGGTTGCAATAAGGTAAATCATCTTCTAATATGCTTGACTTTAATAATTTACTACAGCAGGTACAGACTGTTTCTGTTGTTATTGTTGTTGATGGTGGAGTATAAAACTCTGATTGAGTTACTGGGATTCTTTTTGCTTTTGGTCCCACATGTGCTTTCTTTAACAGGTCTTCTGGCGCCAATATACCATTTTCGTATCTTTATTTTTATTTTTTATTTTTTTTAAAAAAAAAGATGCAGGCAAGTATTATTATACTAATCATATTATCACTATCATGTATTCTTACTGTGATTGCCATTTATCCATTAAAGTACTCGTTGGCGGTGTTGGTTCACCACTGTTAATACTTAGCGATGAAAATGTTGACTCTAAAATAACAATTAATTTGAATAAATTTAAAATGAAATTCACGTCAATTTTTACCTATTGATCTTCCGCCACAACGACCACATTTGCCAACTGCTATTTCTCCACAGCGATGACAGAAACCCATTTTTTTTTAAAGAAGAAAGAGATAAAAAGGAGAATTAAGGAAAAAAACCTAAAGAAAAGAAAGGGAGAGAAACTGCTTTTTTTTTTTGTTCTTTTTTGGTTGTCAAAAAACATTCCTAAAATGGTAAATCTAAACACTTTACTTTTTCTGTATAAAATAAAAATAACCTTTATTAATAGATTTATAATCTGTTTCTTAATAAAATGGAATTACATTTATTTTTGAAATACAAGACTACGCCACTCATTTGAATATACAATTTTACATGTCTTTATATGTAGTATAATGAAATTCTTCCTAGAAGTATTGAATCTTCGGAGCTTTTAATTAGAAATAATATGAAAAAAGACAAACAAAACATCCGTTATGTTTTGGAAAAAAATCAAGACAATAAAGAAAGAAAAGGGGTTCCTTTTTAATAATAGAATGAAGTAAAATTCAATTTATTTCATTTATTTCTCACTAATGAGATGCTACTACGCACTTTGATTGTATAATGGTAAATATAGAATATAAAAGGAAAAGAGGAAAGAGAGAGAGAATAGAAGGAATGTAATAAATGAAATGGTTTTATATATTAAAATATATAAATTTTGACCAATTCACTCGTATAGTAGATGAAAATATAAAATAATAGAAATGAAACTGGGATATTCAATGATTGGTGGTCAAGTTAATTCAAGGGAGGAGGGGGTGTTGATTTTATCGTTATTACTTAAATGTATACTCTAATTTACTATAAAAAAGAAAGAAAGGGATATTTTTTCATTTCTAATCAGCTGAGTGCAACTTATATTACGGTATTAATAGCAATAAACTATATTATATCTATATTCTGTAAAATCACACTTTCCAAATCTGTCAATATCTTTGTAAATAGCAATATAGACAGGATATCAAAAGAAAAAGGAATAGCCTTATTCTTTTCCATTTTGACAAACTGGATCGATAGTGTAACTAAAATTCCGATTTTCTTATACAGCCCCAATTTGAGGACTACTATGAATTTTAGAAACTGTTTTCTTGTAAAGGGTGCCTCCTTTATAAAAAATATCCATTTCTTTTAATATGTTTTTATATTCTGAATCCCATTTAAAAGCATTCATAAATAATATCAGCATGTTGGTACAATATGTGGGTTTCTTTTCATGCATTCTTAATATATCTCTTCCATAATAAATCATTTAACAAACCCAAAGAAAACCGGAAAATAGAAAATGGCTGATTTTAAAGCCAAAATAGAGTAGTTTCTAATCAAACGCATATCAAAATAGTCAAAAACCAATTGTACATCTATTTTACTTAATGATGAAAGAGCACATCGTGCCATCATTCTACCAAATATCACACTCCTCAAAACCAGCATTACCTGTCATAAAAAACGACAAAACATACCCAGAGTATATTTATGGAATAATTTACTAACAAACTCTTCAATTACTTCCTTTTCTCGACCCTTTATAGAACCATCAAAATCCCGTGAGCTTTTATATCTATATCTCGAATCATCTATTAAGAATCCAATCCTTCAAATCATCAACACTACCCTTCTCCGCCTATATCGTGCTACTCTTGACCCCATTATGTATGCTCCTCTACATAATCGGGACAGAAGTCGTATCCTTCGCTGGAAATGTGGTCGCCTGGGTAAAAAAAAAAAATATCACTTGCACCAGTTGCTCTCTCCAAACTCCGGCTAGTCGATCCCATTTATTACAGTACTATCTCCTTCATTCCCTCGAGATCTTCCTTTGCTACCAAACAATTCCAGCCTCCTAAAACAGAGTCCCGAAAAACCTTAGACTACTACTTCTGGAGCACCAAATAGTCTATTATCCTCACACTCCTCCGAAATATTGATATCCGACTACTTCCCGGTAGTGCTTTCAACGGAATTTCACGACAAATTGACCCCAGCCCTCTGTTTTTATACTACCACCTGGACGACCACTCTTCTTCGATGATACCGTTTTATTTTAGTAGACCTTGACTTGGGGTTGTATAAGAAAATCGTTCATTCAGCCACAGTGTGACAGTGTGACAGCGTTGATGGCAATTTTGTTCTTTTCCACAGAAAAACTGAGGAAGATTGCAAGTCAAAAAAATAAAAATAAATAAAAATTCACTTTTATCATTTCATAAGATTTAAAACATACTTCCTCCCATTAACAATACTAGAATGAATAGTTTTCTTTAATTGACGCTTTACCAAAATTATAAGGTAAAGTATCACATAAAATATATATAGTGTTGTTGAAAGAAAACAAATCCAGCAACCAAACAAGAATGTTAATTATATCTTGTCAAGTCTATTTCACTTTCCGATGGAAAAACACTGAAGCCATCAATTAGAATCCTTCATAAAAATATTTTATATTTGGCAGAATTCTTTCTTCCTCTCCGAGAATATTTCATCGCTTTTCCTTTTCTTTTTCTTTTTTAAGCATTTATAAACTAATATTGAGACACACACGTACACATAGAAAGGCAACAAAATGGTGTGGTTCAAGTCAAATAGAATCATAGACGATGTCGAAGTAGAGTCAGGGAAGCTTCTAGAGACTACCGAAAACCAATCTCCATCAACAACAATACAAAATAATCAAAATGCACCAAAAGAACAGGATGAAGATATCCCGATGGACTTGGGTGATCTACAAGATATTTTTAGTTTTAACTTTATGAAAGGGCGACCGTTCCTGAACTTCATGGAGTATCGGTCTTCCAATTTTATTGTATGAAATATTAAAGCCTCATGTTGGTCAAGTGGTAGCCATGATTATTGCCTCTTCACCTCCTTTAGCTATTGTGATATGGTAATAGTGTGTATTATTACCATTGCTATTTTATTAACATTAATGACATAGGCGAATGCTAAAGGAAAGGATGCTTGATAGTTTTGGTTTAATAGCAGGTATAAGTTTCTTAATCTCTGGAATTTTGGTAAGCTAAAACAATAATAAACAAAGTAAACTCTATTAGTAAAACCAATTGTTTTCAAAAGTCAATTGTTCAGCCGGATGATCAAGTTTCCGCTATTTGCGAATCCCTTGTATCGCTATTTGTAGGAGTTTGCTGTGTGATCTCTGTTATTCCCATAAGAATTGGTAAATTTGAATTTAAGCCCTTAGTGTTTGAGTTTACAAACCAAGTCATGCCAAGAACAGACCAAAGCGAACGGCTACAAAAACATGATGATGCCCGTATTACAAAACACACTTCCCCAACGAAGAGACTTGATTATTTGTATACACATATGGCAAAATTCAGAAGAGATATGAGAGTAATGACTTTGACTTGGGGCCTCTTACTGATAATTGCTTTCATTGTCAAGGTGATTGTTGTCATGACCAATACAGATATGTTTAAAGCTCAAATGTATGGCTACATCATTTTTGGTCTTACTGCTTTTGTTATGATGATTTTTACTTGGTTTTATACGAATGTTGTCAAGGGTCACGTGTTTGAACAAGTTCAGTTTTGGAAAGAGCAGAGGGAGCATCCTATCGATGGAAGAACAGAGGCCTTGCATAATGCAAATTGGGGGGTTCAGACCTTAAATAACACTTTTGCTCAAGTAATTGGTTAATCTTCTCTTATTAAAGAAAATAAAAAAAGAAAGATACATGAAAGGCTGTTATCTCTGAAGATGTACTATTTTAAAGTGAATGAACTTGTCGCTGTTTTAAAGTGTGCACACCTGTAATTTTACATTCAATTAATCCCTTTTTAGAACTTTCATTTTTTTTACACTACTTTTTTTTATACAAATTAAATAATATTCAACATGTCATCTACTCCATCTGTTAAACAATATAAAGCTTTAGGTGATGAAGTCTGGAAATCAAAAGTAGACAAGATTGTAAGTTTTCTTTATTCTAGAACATCTTAATTTAATTACTTACTAGCTTGAGTAGAATGCGGAACTCTTTACATTGACTTATGGTTCAATGGTTGTTCAACTCGTTAAAGATTTCGAGGATTATGGAGAAGTTAATAAACAACTTGAAAAAATGTAAGTTGATGAATACGCGTTAAATCAGGATGAGTTGTTAAGCATTACACAAAAAGGGGTTATAATATTGGACAACGTATGATTGAAGACTTCTTGGCAAGATCAGGTATTGGCCGTTGTTCAGAGTTCAGAGATACGGCAGAAGCTATATCCAAGGTTTTTATAGTTCTATAAAATTCATCTGATAAGTATAGAAGAGGATAGTCATTGTATAAATACTGTATTACTAGGTTGGATTCAAAATGTTCCTTAATATCACACCCACAGTCACCAATTGGTCAAGCGATTATAAAGAGTTTTCTTTGGTTTTTGATGAGAATCCACTCACCGATTTTGTTGAATTACCTGACGAAGCATTAGAAGGTGGCTTATGGTATTCAAATGTTTATTGTGGTGTTTTACGAGGTGCTCTCGAAATGGTTCAAATGCAAGTTGAAGCCCATTTTGTAAGTGACTCACTTCGCGGTGATGATTCAACTGAAATCCGGGTCAAATTGGTGCGTTATTTGGAGGAAGAAGTACCTGTCGGTGAAGACTAAATGAAACACATTTTAGCAAATAAAGGAATGTTATGTTATGATATACACTTAAGGACCACGTTTAACGTATGTCTAAGGTTTTAGTTCAAAGTTACTAGGTTTATTAGTAGCAGATTAACATGTGCCTAAAATAAATCTAAAGCTCAAATTAAGAAAATATTATCATATTATTGAGAAAAGGAGAATATTTAATGAGAACAGCTTGAAGATGATTAAATGGGGCTAATATCGTATGCTTAGGCACTTGGACAGATATTCAGCTGTCGTTGGCGTAGCTTTTAGTCAGTTGATAGCGTAAGTACTTATATCCTAATGAATACTTGAATAATTACTAATTTATAAACATAGTTACTATGATTTTATTACAAAGTTATTCAACATGAAAGAGAATTTCACTTCATCCGTATGAACAGATTCTAGTTTTAATATTTTTCATATAGGAAGTTAACACATCTTTTAGTTTAATCTATTCTAATAAAATACGAAATAACGTCAACAGCTAATTTGAGTACGCGGGATCTCTTTCGAATGAGCATTATAATCAAATATTTATCAGTGAAAAAAACATACGCCAATTAAGAAAATTAATAGCAGGAAATCTTATGGATAATGGAATCAAAAGAGGACACCTTGTTAAATATCTCAATGGATGTAAAATAGGTTATTTTTTAAAAAAAAAATCTGCATGGTACCGAATGCTTAGTCTTTATAAATGCTACTCTTACTCTTCAAGGGAAACTGTTGATATGTATAGATATTAGTTGGATGACTTGAGCTCTTCTAGGTTGTTTGTGTGATTTTGATGGAGTATTGTACTGGTAGTGATCTTCTGGAAAGTAGCTCTTGCTAATTACAGAGTTCATCTATCAAAAGAAGTATATAAAATATGCTACCAACTTCACAAACTGTGTCAACCATAATAGAGTTATAGGGAAAGTTCTGAATATTTAGATGTGTGGTAATGTAGTGCATAGCACCGTTAATAGTTGGATTATCCATCAGATCTACGTGTCGAGTGTTACTGAATTGATTACGAGCTTCTTCAAGAGTACTTAATGTTGCCAAAATACGCGTGAACTTGTCATCTTGTGCTTTTAAAGCTGCCTCATACAGTGGATAATCGACCATATTCTATTGTTATCGTCAAAAAATACCCTCAACAGAAGCTTCAACTCATTATGGAAAGGAAGCAGTGGGTAGATTCGACGAGCAGTAATAAGCAACAGAAGAAATTGTCTCACTTTGCTCTTGCTCGTCATTATCATCATCATCTGTTACTGCATTTTCATCTTCTGCATCACTATCGCTCCCGTCTTCAATACATATTTACAATTCAAAATCATGACCCTCGCGTGCAGACTTGTTTCTTTCACAGATTGATCTCATCCTCAATTCCATACAAGGCGATTTTTTCTCCTCCTTCTTTCTTCCTCTTTTTTTGGAAATCATGAAATCCCGAAAAAATCTCCTGGTGTGTAGTATTTCATTCTTTTTTCCCATCATTCACCTGCTCTCTTGCAAAAGTACGGTTTAATAAGGTGTAGAGTCACAAGTAATGATTACTTAACCTTTAATTCAAAACTCCACTTCAAAAAAAAAATGAATAAGAGAAAATATCTTACAAAGTATTTGAAGTTTTTATTACTAAACAAAGCATAAATAAATGAACAGAAAGGAAAATACAACAGGTTAAGAAAATATGTACAAATCAAAAAGTGTAGAATAAAGGATTTAGCATAGGCGGTACAAAGAAAAAGAAGGAGGTGGGGAGACATACATAAAAAGTATAGACAGTGATATAAACTATTTATGACATATAAAAATGATCTCTCTGCTCTGATGAATATTGAACTATAACAAACGATTAGAATTTAAAAGGGACTTATAAATCATTTTGCTTACATTCATTAGATTCTTGTTGAATATAATAAGGAGCTAGAAGCATTGGATTCATCATGTTGTGGTACGAACCTGACATAGGCGTCTGCATGGTAAATGGATCGCAGCTATCATACATATCAGATGTAGTACTATTGGGTGTCATGAACATTATATCATCATTGGAAGGAATGTAGGTATCATATAAAGCTTCCTGTTTGGGAATCAATGTATCTGGATTCATAACTGTCTGACAGTTATCTGAGTACCATGATGGAGGAGATAGTTGCTGGTAGGCGGGAGGAGAGGGTTGAATTAGGGCTAGTTCTGTTTTCAATGGATTTTTTTGGACTAAGCTCGGTTTTTGAGAGGCTTTGTTTACTGATAAACATGCATGGTTGTACTCTTTTTTATCATTCATGCGGAAAATCTCTGGAGTGGGAGGAGGTGAAATTTGTGCCTTGGTGTCGTTCTGTGCCTTGATCGTGACTCCATCATCCCGTTGTTGGTTTTTAAGTTGAAGAGCAGATGTTTCTGCTTGTCTGCGGAGTTTCTCATTTTCTTGTCGTAAAATTTTAATTTCACTCATATATTGGGACTCCCTTTTGAGGCTGCTTGTGACTATAGAATCAAAAGAGGTGAGTATGATGATTTCTTATTTAATTTTTATTGATCTTACCAAATTCAAGTGATTTCGCGACAATTGTGGTCTTGCTAGGTCTGCGGATACTTTTTAGCGAAGGTAAAGCGTGGGCTAGCTGTTGGAATTTAGAATTAAGATGCTCACGGCGTTGGCGCTCCAAGGCGTTATGTGCCGATCTTCTATCATTATTGGCTGATACATCACTGCGAGGAAACTTATATATTAGCCTATTTTAATATTGGTGTAAACAAAATTTAACTTACTTGGTATCTACTGTCATATTTGAAGACAGGGTCATATCTATTTATTTATTTTTATAGGATACAGATAATTTATTAGACGTGTCTTTTATGTACTGGCTGCACAGATATACGTTACCAAAGAAAGCATTTTTCGGGTTACGTAAAGATTTTCCATTTGTCGAAATTCTAAACTTTTCAGAGGGCATTTTCTATTAGAAGTATATAAGATGTTTTTAAAGATAAAGTAAAACAGAAATAAGAAGTAAAGATTAACGAAGGCCTCTCTTTTATAGTTTTTTTATGTGGGGGTTAAGGGGGGTCACTCGATCTACGGTAATACAATACAAGTAGTTATTTTTAGTGATTAACAGAATAATGCACTCAGATGAACGG
This sequence comes from Backusella circina FSU 941, assembly GCA_025399235.1. Classification (NCBI taxonomy): domain Eukaryota; kingdom Fungi; phylum Mucoromycota; class Mucoromycetes; order Mucorales; family Backusellaceae; genus Backusella; species Backusella circina. Next base: position 128,461 of record MU622340.1, on the reverse strand, counting down.
TCGTCCAGTAAAATAAGAAACGGAATTCTCCACCTCTTTTTAATTTTCCATATAAATGGAATTTATCCGACGTTTTTTTACAAGCACAATTACTAAAATAAGAAAAAGCCATATTTTTATTGTTGAGAAAAGAATAGGGGAGAATTTAATCTGCTGACCTATTAGAAGTCGCATCTTCTTGTATATTTATATACACTATCTGTGCCATTTTAGGTGAATAGAAAGATGAATTAATAATGAAGACAATAACAATTTCTTGTATTTTGCACAATTAAATACAGAGTCTAGGATTGATATTTGGGAACACAAGAAACTGGGGAGTTATTTCCGCCTACGACAAATGCCCATTATAAAAAATGGATGCACCTTGTCAAAAAGGGTGCCTTCACCGACTGGTTCCTTCTTTTGTAATGGTATAACGGCGAAATAAAGCAATGTAAATAAAGTGTCACTACTCTATACATAGTTAAGCCCCGATAACGCCCTAAATGCAAGCTTACATAAATGCCAACAAATAAAGAGAACTAGGATTTTTTCATGACTTTTCGATCGATCTATATGACTTTTTATTTTCATACACACTCCTATGTTTTTTGCCTTGCTTTGCCTTGCACTCTCTGAATTAAGTTTCCGCACGAATAAAGTTTTACTTTTTCATATACTTTTCCTTTTATACTCTGTGCGGATTAAAGAGGTGAGCTACGCTTATAGTAATAACAAATAGTTTTGCTCAAAGTCTGAATAATATTTTTTTATTTCTCGTATAGATATATATATATACACAAATATATACCACAGTGTCTAGATATTTTATATGTGAGTGCATATTTTTTTTTTAAAAAAAAGAAAAAAACTTATCTTTGATATTATTTTTTCCACAGTGTCTAGATATTTTATATGTGAGTGCATATTTTTTTTTTAAAAAAAAGAAAAAAACTTATCTTTGATATTATTTTTTCTACTTTGGTATATCCCAGACTTCTTATCTTAAATTTCAGTTTTTGCAAAAAGTATCATATTAGTTTCGTTTATTTAGGTTAGACGGATATACCATTATTATAACACTTAGATCTTTCGTATATACACTTCTTTTCTATCAACGGGACAAGTTGTAAGACTTTAATTTAAAAAATAAGATTTCTTTGGATATTTACTATTGTCACCCATTTTATACTTATTCTCAATCATAAAATGACAAGTTGATGGAAGCAAATAGTATATGTATTCCATTATATCTTTTTGAACACATGTACATTAAGAATCTTAAACATAAATTGTACTAGACTGACTTTAAACAAGCAAGTCTCTGAATATCTTCACATTTAGCAAATTTATTTTATGTGGTATACTATTAGTTCGTGAGCTTCTACTCATATCAGCTTTTAATCATTTTAAATGCTGTATATTGCTACTGACAGTTTATTATTAGGTTTTAAAACAACTTTAACTTGTACCATATATGGGAATTAAAAACAATGGATCTGTGCCTTTCTTGATATTTGTTTAATCAGTTGAGAGAAGTCATTCGTATTTTTATTAAAAAGTATTTTTCCTCGTTTTCTATTATTAATATTAATATTAATATTACTATTATAAATAATATTGTAGGCAATTAACTATTGAATATATAGCTAAAATCTTGCCTTTGTCAGTAGTCTACATTGATCGAGTAGCATTTAATCCACTATTGATAAAAAATTTCGAATTAATTAAAAGAGGAGACACAATGAATTTTAAACGTGACTGAGCTTAATGATAAAAGGTTGCTAATCTTGTTAGTAAACACTTTTGAATTAATGATAAAGTTCCTCAGGTTATTTAGAAAATATTTCGATTTAATAATCTATGTAAGGCGTTAAATGTAGAATGCTTCATTATTGAAGAGATCATCAACTATTGTCTTAAAATTTACTTGCGAAATACAGATATGAATACCTCTTTATTGGCTCA
>MU622340.1:111610-125926 GCA_025399235.1 Backusella circina FSU 941 | reverse complement strand
GTATCGAATGTAAGTTTCATGTCTTTTACATTTTCTCACGATAATTAATAACCAAAATAGACATTAAAAAATGATCGATAGCTGATTTGGTCGTATCAGAAAAAAATAGTATAACGATAAAAAACCGAATAAAAACGTCTAAAAATCCAAAATTTTTTACAGATCTATTGTTCGTTACTTCTCTTAATTAACCCGATTAAACCGTAATGAAGTTTATCGAACATTCGTCTACATATAACTTTACTTCAACACCTTTACTAGTCGAAACTATAATATCCATGACATATACACTATAATTCAGGACTTCTCCTTCTCTGCCTCCTCTTCTTTTCTCTTTATGCCCACATTTTAATCTGCATCCTTTACAGCCGGATATGTACAAGGTGAAGCTCTTTCTCTTTAAGAATTACAGTTAGAACCAAAACTTTATTACTTAATCCACAGGCGCGTGTGGAGGTAAAATTGAATAAATCATATAAATTCCCTCACGACGTACTATCGTTAAAAAAAACATAGAAATGTACGTCGGTTACCAAATTACTATCATGTGTTTTATTGTAGTAGAACTACTGTAATTACCAAAATGTTCGACTCATTTTATCTTTAGTGCAAATTTTTTTATAACACATTGATAACCAAAAGATTCCTTTTTTTCTTTGTTTACTTTACGAATCTTTACCGCATTTGGTACCAAGAATAAAAGTAATACGGAACAGTAGCGCAAATGGTTAACAAAAGACAAGATAATTTTCTCAGCAAAATAACCAGATGAAAAATAGAGGAAAAAAATTGGGGAAAAATGGGTACTCCTATCGACTGTGTACTGCGAAACAATAAAACTATTATCTTGATAGTGATATTAAATTTCAAATTTATAAAAATATACATATATATGTAATATTTTTTTATTTTTTGTAAGTATTAATATATTTTCAAATTTATATTTGTAAAATTTTTTACACCATAATAAATCTCTTACTATTAGAAAATCAAATTATTTACTCGAAAATAATCGTTTCAAAAATTTATCACATTTTCGCTCAATGTCTAAGTTTTTATCTTTCCGCGTGGATCGGGTTTTGTTATAGAAACGAAAAACTTAGTGTAAGGATTTTACAGTTATATCAATTCGTTTAGTGTTCAGTTGGAAATTAAATAACTAGAAAAGGTAAAATTTCCTCGAACTCTTATCGGTGTGATGAGAAATTGCTAAATAAGTATATTACATACTTAATAATTATATCACATACTCTATCCTAACTTTAACTGCCTTCCTTTGAGTAAAATAGTAGATAAAAGAAAGGAAGTACCAAGTTTTAATAACAACTTACCATTGATGGATTCCAATCAGAATCATAGAATATGACAGTGTCAGCACCTGTCAAGTTAATGCCAAGCCCACCACTTCGAGTAGATAAAATAAAGCAAAGGATACGCTTATCAACATTAAAGTGCTCCGTGAGAACCTGTCTTTGCTCTACCTTTGTTGCACCATCCAGTCTGAGATAGCGATGGCCGTGCATATTTAAAAAGGTCTCGAGTACATCAAGCACACGCGTCATTTGAGTGAAAATTAAGGCACGGTGACCCCCTTGCTTCAGCTTGCGTAACAGTCTATCCAGTTTCTGCAACTTTCCACAGTCATATTGCAGTAATCGCTTGTCTGGAAACGCAATAGACAGCCTAGATTCAATAGGGTGGAATAGGTCGCTGCTGTCTTGTAACTGCTGCCTAAGTGCACTCATGATGGCTACATCTCTTCCCTTCTTGAATGCATCTGCACGGGGTCTATAGAGCACGACTTTTGGTGTAACAAAACCATAGTTCTCAAGCATTGACTGGTTGCTTTCCATTCTAGCCTTGTAACTTTGCACAGCATGGCGAACATGTTCACATCGATCAAGAAACGTACGATTGTCATGGTCCACACTTGCGAAGAAGAGCTTCTTTCGTCCGTTGGTGATGTCCTGACAAAGACGGATCAGATCAATACCATATATGGGCATCTGTTTGCATCGAATATGGTTCATATAACCTTGGTATCTCAACCGCTCAACAGCAGCAGCATGCATCTGCATCTCTCGATACTTTGTGTATTTTAATAGATTATGGTATTCATTCGAGCGAACACCACGTGATTCAGCAACATGGATGCACTTCTCATGCTTGGCGATGGCCTGTGCAATTCCAATCACGGCTTCCAGTCTCCTATTTTCGTAGGCCACATCCTTTGTTAGCACAGTCTCGAAGCGTGTTATGATGAGATGAGAGAAGGGGATACCATGGCTGTTCATATAATCACTGCTGGTATTGCTTTGTAATAAATATTTCTCTATCAACTCCCTGGTCTGCTGGCCTGTCTCTTGGACTTCACTGGTCATGGCAAAACTTGTGAGAATAGGTCGTTCCTCAAATAGATCAGGGTGATTACACACTTTTCGCAGCTGCATCAAGCAATTAATAATATTCAAAAAGCTTCCGCTTACCAGCGTCTCTTTTGTTTTAGCACGGCTCATAAAGTCGTCGTAGAGGTAGCGTTGTCGTTTTGAGAGTCTGCAGTAAACAATATGCTCGTGCTTCTCAGGCATCTGCTTTTCCACGTCCACCTTTAATCTCCGAAGCAGATAGGGTCTCAAAACAGTATGAAGCTTCTGAATAGCGGCTCGAGACTCGTCATCCATGGCACTTTGGTTATTTTCAATGGCACGGTCCACAGGATTCATAAACCACTCCTGGAACTCCTTCAAGTTGGCAAAGCCCACGGGCATATCTTGGGAGACACCATTTGGCATCAGAAAGTAGAGGAGTGACCACAATTCCATAAGATTATTTTGAAGAGGTGTACCTGTCAGCAACAGACGGCGTCGAGAGTTGAAGTTTAGCAGCACTTGCCATCTTTGGGAACGAAAGTTCTTGATATGATGTGCCTCATCAAGGATAAGATACTGCCATGCTTTGCGACGAAAGACCGACTGATCCTGCAATACCAACTGGTAAGAAGTGATGCACACATGAAACGCATTGTCCTTAGACCATCCTGTTCTCTTTTCCCGGCGTTCCTTGGGAGTGCCATAGTACGTCATAATTTTAAAGCCTGATAACCAGCGCTTGAATTCAGCACCTATCTTTGTCTATTTTATATTTTTATTTAATTTATTTATTTCCTCTTTGCTATCAATTGTGTGAGCTCTAACAATGTTCTCTTATGGTTTGAGCTCTGATGAACTTTTGGTTTTTCTCAGGCACAGTCCAAATTATAAATGTGTTTTAATTTTAAAAAAATTATATATGGTATCCAACAGGTGACTTTTCTTATTTTCTCTCTATTTTGAGTGTGGCAACTGTGACTATAATATACTTAAAACATGTGTTATAGGATCGATGAATGTAGTTTTCTATAATATATACTTTTTAGTAATTAAAAAGAAAATTAATTTCGGCTGGTTATTAATTTTTTTTTTTGTTTGCATGAAGGCGATTTAATTAAATTAGATTCTTTTGAATGTTTATTCGTTTAAGAGCATATGTAATGGCTCATGTAAACACCAAAAAATGTAAATTTTACGGTGATTTTACATGATCCAGATCTGTAGCAGATCATGTAAAATTAATTGCTAAACAAAAAAAAATGTCACTAAAATGGCTCCATGGTGGGAATAAACATGACAGAGCCCCCCCCCTTTTTTTACAGCAACCACCCTTCCCTGTTTTTACATAACCAAACTTCAATCTCAATTAACATTTTTTCCCCTATGAGCCGCTGCAGATGCTCTAAGTTTTTGATCGAGGGTAATTTCTCTCTCTTTATTTTACTTCACCTCGTTATATTAAAATGAATATATTAAACACAACTGATCTTGTAATTGAAAATACCAGTTGTAGCGCAAAGGAAATAAAGTTGATTTCACACATCCATTTATTTCTTAGTGGACAGGTCAAAAGAGAAGATGTTACAAACCATAAATGATGAAATCTTTGCAATTTTTGGTAAAAGCTGCTGGATGTTGCAAAAGTGCTGTACAAGAAGTGCTCAATTTAGCTAATCTGAACGGTAAGCCTCGTCTAAGAGAAATACGGGACCACAAAGAAAAAGTTACTGAAAAACACCGCAGCTTAAACTTTAGAACTATCGCTCTGGATACGAACAATAAAGGAATATCTACAACTGTCAATCATATGATGCTAAAACTGGAGTAAAAAGATGAAGTAAAAGTCAGTAAAACAAGCTTATGACGAACTTTTAAGAAAATTGGATATCATTATGGAAAAGGTAACAAAAAAAAAAAAAGTAATTCCAACATAAATACATTCAAAAGAGTTGAAAACATCGATGAAAAATTAATCTTCCAAAACGTCCGGAGGTTTTTCTTGACGAATTTTCTTGTCATTTAAACCATCAGTGTGAATTAACATGGCTTCATAGAGGTGATAGAGTGGCTCAAAAAGATCACCAACCAATACTTGCGTTATTTTGAGCCATTGTAGTTTATGGCGACAACTGAACTCTAAATTCTAAAATTGTGAAAGACAGTGCTGTCATTTTGCCTGTACTTAGAAAGGGATGTTTGCCTTGACAGGGAGCAAGACACTTACCAGCAGATTTTAATCTTTGACATCAGTACCTGATTTTATCTGTGATGTTAAGTTAACCCCTGACGCTATTGACTACCATAATAAATTTAATGCTGATATCTTTTAAAAAAGAGGATCAAGAAAAAAAGAAACTTAGCAGCCAAAGTATTATTCTCCTCGATCTTCCTAAAGGAAGAGTCAAATATAAGAAGTCTAAGCTGTATACATACGAGAGATGTTTGCAAAAAGACTGGTTCTAAAGTTTTTTTTTTGAATTCTATCACTCTAAAAGCCAACTTTTTAATGAAGTTACTATGATTGAATGAAGAAAATAGTTCTGTATCATTATATATACTGTTTATGGTTTTAATTGAACTTTATAAGGACAACAGAAGATCTCGCAAAGGATGTAATATTTTGCTCTGGTATTCTTTATTTCAATCGAGAATAATGATAACAACGAGTCGCCTTTTATACGATTTGAATATACATTTAAACGACCTCACTGAAACGCTTGTAAGACTTCATGCTTGAAAGCTTGGTTTTAGAGAAGCCAAGGCCCTTAATGTTGCAATAAGTACTAATATGAGCTTCTAGCTATCTTGAGGTATAACGTTGTTATTTGCGCGTATAATATGGAAACTTCATTTTAATGTAATAAAGTCTTAATGAGAAAGATGGGGAGCAAAAACTATATATGCTATTACAAATAAAAACGAGAAAAAGTCAACACTATCAGGTTTTATCGAAATACAAAAAAAAAAAAAAACTACTTGTACTCAACATCATTGTTTTTGCAGGCACCTCTGCCAGCAAATCAAAGAACAAGTTTGTGAAATCGTAAATTATACTTTATTATAACTACATACTTCCATATATTCATATTTCTTTTTACACTGCAGGTATATCCTATCAAGTATACGTTTATTTGATTGGAGTAAAATAGACAAGATGTGAGGGAAGATTCTAACTACACATATATTTAAACTCTCACTTTCACCTAACCAATGATTTGCCTATTATTGTTACCACTAAAAACGTGAATCAAAACCGAATACTTTTGTCCTCTTATCGTGTCCAGAAGGAGGTGGTGAAATACATAGTAAAGTTTCAAAAATGGATAGCCTTATTTTTTTCCCAGTGTTGCAGGCAACATATGTATCAAAAATGCTCAAGTTTCCGAATTTGTTTCGGATCAGTAAAATAAATATCCTGCGAAACTCAAATGGGATTAACTTTCATCCTCTTTCTCTATTTAATAACATTCGATTTGTCACGTCTTTCTTTAAATTTGGACTAATTTACCATGTCGCAAACTAGAGAGGAGCCATTTGGCGATTTCTCTGTTATTGAGAAAAGCCAAACTGCTCTAGGTGTGTTTTGCATTTTATTTATTCAACCATCTCATTGTTACTTATCCTAATAGACAAACGAACTTTCCTCGATATTCAAGAAGAGAAACATAAACAAAATAGTGGAATTAAGAGGCTCCATACCGACACATCTCCGAATAAAAGCGATATTACTTAGACTTATGGCACAGTTACTATCCTAAACGACGTTGTTCAAGCCTTGTACGATCCTCGGAGTGCTGCTATAGACATTTGAACTTTAATATTGATGGTCCAGAAACTTCTGATTCTGATAGAGTTGATGTTTTCAACTCTCATACCACCACATCATCACTTGAATCTGGAGTGAATTTTCTTGTTCCACGCAAAACCATTTGTACTTTTCTCTCTATCCCTGATTGATGCATGACCTGATCACTTTTGATTTTGTCCAATCAATTTCTGCTTGTTTGATATTCAAACACCTCATTTTTTTTAAAAAAAAAAATAACGGACTTGTGTTTTTTTTCTTCTTTTATGGTTTTGACAACAGAAGAGTGAAAAATATGGCAGAGGGTAGGCTTAAAGACAATAAAAATGAATGGCAAGAACTAAAAAACCAAAAGACGATAGTCAAGTCTTGAAGTTGACCAAACGAGAAAAACAAATTGAAAACAAAGTAAAGAATCGAAAAAACGTGAGTCTATTTGACACAGATGGTGATCTAAGTCGACATAATATCATTCAAGGCAAAAGAAGAAGAGTTACGCAACAAACAAAGCCTAGAAAAAGAACACGTATAAAAAACCCCAAGGAAAAGCTACTAAGTCAGTCAAAAAAACCTCTTGAACAGCTGCGTAATCGATACTTGCTTGAACGAACAACTGATCTTACTTCACTTGTTCAACATCATACAAATTCACTTAAAGAACTATACCATTTGGAACTATTTCAAAACTTGCTGACCTTTACCTCGCAGGAAAATACAGCGAATGATCCTCGTTTCCAAAAAGTATAGTCTTATTCATATTATTATAATTATGATTTAAGACGTGTATTTACTTATCTTTACATACAGTTTTTAGAAGGATACGACATGTGGGACTTGGCAAGAGGCCAGCATTCACAAACATTTGTGGATATACTGTCAAGTATTGTACATGAATCACTTTATACTACAACATCAGAAAACACCAAAATAATCACATCCACAGTGTCTTCTGGTACAGGTTTACGTAGATACAATCGACAATACGCCTCATTAAAGGCTTACCTTGCATCATTTGTATCCACTGAAGAAAATGATGAAATCACTCCAGAAGCTCGTCAATTATTGATTGATAAAGAAAGGGCAATTCGAGAACGATTGAATCTCCTTCAAGAACGCGGTGGCTTTACAACTCAACTCCAACAAATAGCAAATAAGAAACCCCAACAACCATATCAAAAAACAGACACACATCATGAACATCTTTTATCCGCAGTTACCCAATCAACCAAAATATTCCAAGCAAATGTAAAATACAGAAAAAATGCAGCTCGTAAATGCGCAAAGGCCATTGAACGTTACTGGGATAATATTCGTACACAGGATGAGCGTGCAGAGAGAGAACGAACAAAGCGATTAATGAAATTAGCAAAATGGACGTCGCAGCAGATCAAGCGTAAATGGAAGATTGTTGAGAGAGTTTGTGAGGCAAGATATAAAGAAGTTTTAAAAGAACAGCATGCAAATGAAAGCCGTCGTCATCTTGAAAAGATCTTGGAACACTCTGAACAGATGTTGGGTGTCAGAATGGAAGAATTATCTTCGAGGGCAAGAGATGAGTGTATTGACTCGTCAAATTCAACTGGGATACCAGATCAACAAGAAGACGAGGATTCCGAATGGGATGATACTGGTTTAGAAGATGAAATGGATCACTTTATTCAATCTGATCAAAGTAGTAGTGAAGGCGAATTGGAAGCATTGGAAGCGGATCAGAATATTACCAAGGATGAGTTAATAATGAAATACCGTATAAATCAAATCGAGTCAGTTACCGAATCAAGTGCAACTTCAACTACGACAGAGGATAATGACGTGTTTTCTATTCGATCCGATGATGAAGAGCAAGATATCCCTTTGATACAAGATAGTGAGAGCGAGGATGATGATGTGGAGTTGAATTCATTGACTCAAGAGGCGGGAATGTCTGTAGAGGAGCTTTTAAAGCGATACCATAAGACTATTGATGATGAAGCTAATAAGGAAGGGATCAATCAAGTGATATCAAATTCTCCTGGAGAAGTATCTAAAGAGATCAAGTATCCTATTATTAACTTAGAATCGATATGTGTGGAGAGTGATCAAGAAACAACAGAGGAAGTGATTATCAATGATGATGACGACGATGATAGAACAGTAACTGACTATGGCTCATCCCCAGCAGAAGAGGAGGATGAAGAAGAGGAAATGCAAAAGAGGGGAGACAGAAGATCAATTATATCATTAGCACACAGAGTAGAACAACAAGATGACACAGATGCATTGCAGAATCGATTAACGACGACTTTGGCATCAGAAATTATAACAAATACAAATATACCCACAAAAATTCCGTTTTTACTTCGAGGAACATTACGCAATTATCAGCATATCGGTTTGGATTGGTTAGCAAGTCTATATAATAATGGCCTGAATGGAATTCTTGCTGATGAAATGGGTCTTGGAAAGACAATTCAAACTATTGCACTTTTGGCACATCTTGCATGTGAAAAACAAGTATGGGGACCTCATCTTATCGTAGTGCCTACTAGTGTGATTTTAAATTGGGAAATGGAATTCAAGCGCTGGTTACCAGGCTTTAAAATTATGACGTACTATGGCACTCCCAAGGAACGCCGGGAAAAGAGAACAGGATGGTCTAAGGACAATGCGTTTCATGTGTGCATCACTTCTTACCAGTTGGTATTGCAGGATCAGTCGGTCTTTCGTCGCAAAGCATGGCAGTATCTTATCCTTGATGAGGCACATCATATCAAGAACTTTCGTTCCCAAAGATGGCAAGTGCTGCTAAACTTCAACTCTCGACGCCGTCTGTTGCTGACAGGTACACCTCTTCAAAATAATCTTATGGAATTGTGGTCACTCCTCTACTTTCTGATGCCAAATGGTGTCTCCCAAGATATGCCCGTGGGCTTTGCCAACTTGAAGGAGTTCCAGGAGTGGTTTATGAATCCTGTGGACCGTGCCATTGAAAATAACCAAAGTGCCATGGATGACGAGTCTCGAGCCGCTATTCAGAAGCTTCATACTGTTTTGAGACCCTATCTGCTTCGGAGATTAAAGGTGGACGTGGAAAAGCAGATGCCTGAGAAGCACGAGCATATTGTTTACTGCAGACTCTCAAAACGACAACGCTACCTCTACGACGACTTTATGAGCCGTGCTAAAACAAAAGAGACGCTGGTAAGCGGAAGCTTTTTGAATATTATTAATTGCTTGATGCAGCTGCGAAAAGTGTGTAATCACCCTGATCTATTTGAGGAACGACCTATTCTCACAAGTTTTGCCATGACCAGTGAAGTCCAAGAGACAGGCCAGCAGACCAGGGAGTTGATAGAGAAATATTTATTACAAAGCAATACCAGCAGTGATTATATGAACAGCCATGGTATCCCCTTCTCTCATCTCATCATAACACGCTTCGAGACTGTGCTAACAAAGGATGTGGCCTACGAAAATAGGAGACTGGAAGCCGTGATTGGAATTGCACAGGCCATCGCCAAGCATGAGAAGTGCATCCATGTTGCTGAATCACGTGGTGTTCGCTCGAATGAATACCATAATCTATTAAAATACACAAAGTATCGAGAGATGCAGATGCATGCTGCTGCTGTTGAGCGGTTGAGATACCAAGGTTATATGAACCATATTCGATGCAAACAGATGCCCATATATGGTATTGATCTGATCCGTCTTTGTCAGGACATCACCAACGGACGAAAGAAGCTCTTCTTCGCAAGTGTGGACCATGACAATCGTACGTTTCTTGATCGATGTGAACATGTTCGCCATGCTGTGCAAAGTTACAAGGCTAGAATGGAAAGCAACCAGTCAATGCTTGAGAACTATGGTTTTGTTACACCAAAAGTCGTGCTCTATAGACCCCGTGCAGATGCATTCAAGAAGGGAAGAGATGTAGCCATCATGAGTGCACTTAGGCAGCAGTTACAAGACAGCAGCGACCTATTCCACCCTATTGAATCTAGGCTGTCTATTGCGTTTCCAGACAAGCGATTACTGCAATATGACTGTGGAAAGTTGCAGAAACTGGATAGACTGTTACGCAAGCTGAAGCAAGGGGGTCACCGTGCCTTAATTTTCACTCAAATGACGCGTGTGCTTGATGTACTCGAGACCTTTTTAAATATGCACGGCCATCGCTATCTCAGACTGGATGGTGCAACAAAGGTAGAGCAAAGACAGGTTCTCACGGAGCACTTTAATGTTGATAAGCGTATCCTTTGCTTTATTTTATCTACTCGAAGTGGTGGGCTTGGCATTAACTTGACAGGTGCTGACACTGTCATATTCTATGATTCTGATTGGAATCCATCAATGGTAAGTTGTTATCGAAAATATAGCATGCGTTATTGCACAAACTGAATAATCTTTTTTATGCTTCTGCTTCATTTTGAAATTAAATAGGATAAGCAATGTCAGGATAGAGCTCATCGTATAGGACAGACGCGTGATGTACATATTTATAGATTTGTTACAGAGTTTACTGTTGAAGAAAATATATTCAAAAAGGCCAATCAAAAAAGGTATGCTTGTTTTCTTCTCTGAAGCGATCGTCATTATTCATAAATCTGTACCCGTTTTAGAATGCTTGATAATATGGTTATTCAACAAGGTGAATTTACAGATGATTATCTTCAAAAGAATGACTGGTGGCGAGACTTACCCGAGGTCATTGGACTTGCTAGTTCTCAAGTACCTCCTGTTGATTACGAGGGAGCTTTACTAGCGGTCGAGGATGAGAATGATGCAGAGGCGGCCATAGAAGCTCGTAAGGAGATAAATATGGATGAAAATGAATTTGAAGATACAGCTAGTACACCACGCCCATCCACCAGAGATGTCACGCCTGCTCATTATTCTCGTCAAAACACTCCTGCTGTAGACAGTAGTAACGGAAGCATCAAAGGGCACAATGACGATGGAGATAGCCATCATGACGGAGCTGATACTGATATTGATAATGGAGGCACCTATATGCAATTAGAAGTCGGGCATGTAGACCAATATATGTTACAGTTCTGGGAAAGAGAAATTATTGGCGTTGATCTTGGCTTTGGAGGAATGAGCTAGATGTTTAGTGCTGTTTTGATTGTTTTTCATTAAAAAAAAAGGATTAATAAAATGCTATTTAAAGAGGTATTGCTTGATACCATATCTTTCCAATCTATTTTATTTTCTAAGATATTCTTTATTATTGCTTTGATTTTATTATAACACCCTTTGCGTATTAATTTATTAAAGCATGTTATGTTTTGTCATTTCCCAGTGAATCATTCAACTGATGTCTTTTCTAGTTTTTATTACACCAATGAGAGTCGAGTATAAATCAAACAAACAGTAGTTTATATGAAGAGTATCTTGTTTCACTATGTTTGTAAATGAAAATTGGGCTGTATGTATGTTTATCAGTTAAAATATCATAGTCAAAAGTATCAACCACTTTCTAATAATTACGACTTTTTATACCTGTGCCATAGATTCAAAGACCATACTGTTTTACAGATAAAAGAAAATGAAAATGAAGAAAGTTGTTTAATCAAACGTCTTTCTTATTTTCTATCATTACAAGAAAAATATTTGTCTCCTAATTAGGAATGGTTTACTTGTATTCCTCTTCTTCCAACAGTCAGTTATATTTATTCTTAATGAAAAATCAGCATTGTTGTCATGTACATCCTCTTTAAAAATAAATAATAGTGATAGAAAACTACACTAATGTTTCTTGAGTTGGCATCATCTTCCCGTTGCCAACATTTTCTAAATTTAGTTTGCTCTCAATAGCCGATACCAACTCGTTCTCCATGTACGCATGCTGATCTGTCGATTGGTTCATGAATGCGGGGTGATACGCAAGACTAAAAATAGGCAAGATTAGCAAATATATAATGCTATTGAAGATGATGGATTCCTTACGTTTGTCGCGCTTGGGATTGTTCAGTGAAATCCATCTGAAGTGACGAGGGGATTATTCCTAGCATTGTCTCAGGTGTGATGGGCATTATAGGTCTAACTGAAAAATTACTCATAGACTGAAAATCAGGTCTTACAATTCGTCTACGTCCAGTTTGATTTTTGAGTTTCTTTTGAGCAGGCGAATCGGCAAAACGCACCTGTAAGGGTGCAGATGATCCTTCGATAATGTGTCCATTAAATCTCTCAATAATGGCTGTCGCTGCTAAACGGTCATCCATTCTATAATGCAGATAATGAGATTTACTATTTTGTTTTCAGTTATTACTCTTTACCTTGCAAACCCAACGCCTCGACTCATGCCTGATTGTGGATCTCTTAGGATGAGACTAGAAATGGTTCGATATGGCTGGAATAGCTCCTCCAATTGCTAACACACACAGAATTAAATCACAATTTACAATTCAGCATCATTTATTTACCTCTTCTGTTGTTTTCAAAGGCAAGTTTGATAAATAAATATTAGTCGAACTTTCATCTTGAAGATCTCGAAGACGAGAGCTGAAGGATTCCTTTTATATTTATAAATGAAAGTATAAGTTGTCTTTATAATTAAAAAATAAATTAGTTGCTAAAAAATACCTGTCCAATTTTAGCAAATGACGCTTGTAGATCATTTTTGTTGAGCCCGTCTATCGCCCTTTTGCAATCCTCTCGGTTTTCAAACATAACAAACCCATAACCTTTACATTCGCCAGTCTTTTGGTCTATCATTACTTTTGAAGATGCAATGTTTCCGTAACTATTATTATTATAATTATATTATTATTTAGCTTTTATCTTTCTTTGTTATTGAATATTTCAAATTAAGAAATTTTACACTTTGCACATGTCCAAAAATGAGTCATCCGTTGTTGACAAAGGAAGTCCGCGTATATAAACATTATGTGTGTGATATGAATTCATTTCATCTTCCAGCTGCTGTTCCAGTTGCTGTTGTTGCTGTAATATTTGATGATGGTGATGATGCTGCTGCTGCTGATGATGTTGTTGTTGCGGATAATTTCTTTTTCTGCTGTCTGTAATTATGTATGGGCCAGGAAGATAGTGTTGAGGAGGAGATCCAGGAATAGAAGCCACTCCGGTTAATACAGGCGAAGTAATATGGGCGTGTGAAAAAGGCTGGTTTGGATGAGATGGTATCATATAAGCATGAGTAGGTGGAGAAAGCGCGATACCTCCTCCTTGGTACTGGAAAGTAGGACTGAAAGGTGGACTGGATGGATGCATAGGCGGAGATTGAGGATGGAACACAGGAGATCCAGGATAACTTTGGAAACCATTAGAAAAATCCGGGTAGTATTGGACCGAGAATTGAGGGCTAAGTGGGTAAACAAAGGTAGTATAGTTGGCAGGATCAGATTCTTTCTTCATAGCATGTTGAGGTCTTGGGTCAATATAGGCGCCATATGGGACTGACTGAGGATATGGAACAGAAGTATGGCCTTCAGTTGACGTGTTGTGCTGACCCATACTGCTTTTTTCTGCTGTTTTAGCATGCTCTCCTTTATTGATGTTGCCATCTACTGTGGGGATCTGTTTTGAGTAGGTCATCAAACCAATGGTGTGTACTCTATTAAGACTAAGTGACATTGTGTTAAGTTGCAAAAATCCTTTTTGTTCAAACTTATTTACTACCTTTGCTTTCAATTTGGGAATGTAATATGAGAAAGAAAAAGGAAGTTAAAAAGGGAGACTTGATACGAAAAAAGGGGGAAACATTAAAAAAAAGTTATTGTTATTGACTGCTCAGGCGTCGTCATCGGTTGATTCTGTCACACACAAAAATGGTGTTTATGGCGTCTTTGCATTTTTTTTTGTTTTTTTATGCTGTTACTCTTGGGGTTATCCAAAGAAATGACAAGTTCGCTCAATCGGATAATAGATATTCCGGTGAACTTGAGAAGGTAAGCATGAGTTTCAAATTTTTTTTCGCTGTCAACACCTCTATATAAAACACTACTTTTTACTATGCTTTGTGATAAATAGCTACTTAACAAGATTATATATATTATTTGAATCATATGCTACAAACATGTATAGATAGATAGGAAAATCACTGGTTCATATACGAAAATGAATAGTCACTAGCATAGAGAAATATAGTCCACTCTAAATCTCAAAATCACCGTTGGTGGATAATAAGAGATAACC